>CANXYI011212114.1:0-23921 GCA_948208565.1 Hura crepitans
AGCTTCCGTAGGTAACACAAAATCAAAAGCAACATGTTAATCTTCCATAATAAAGCACTCGTCATTATCACTTAAGATTTCAACATCCTTCTCCATTTCTTTTTCTTCTATGTTAGTCACTATACCACAAACAAATTCATTACTAACAACATGATTTTAAATTTCAATCTCATTAGTAATTATAATAATGATAAAATCTTCCTCTTCTCTCCTTCTCTTTTCCTTTATTTTTTGTTCCTTTTGATATATTTGACATGTCTTTTAAAGTTTTTTTAACATGCCCCTCATCTTATTAAAGTTTTCTTTTAACACATCAGAACTCTCCCTTAACCCTTTTCATCCTTTTTATGCCTCATAAAGTTATTTCATCATCTCACTAAGGCCATTTTAAAGTGAAATTATTTTTACTTAACATAAAATTATACATGTAGTATTCTCTCCCTCACATGTTTACAATCAACTAAGCTTTTACCCTTTTTTAAGTTCACACACTCAAACCTTTTACCACTCTTTCATTCTTCCTATAATTGCACTTTAAAAAAAAAATACAGCCTAAACAAAATGAATCTAGTAGTAATTTATAAAAAAAAATAATGATATACCTAGCAAAAAAAAAGGAAATAGTAAGTTCTAGAAGCAAATAAGTATAGACATAAAAAAAATAAGAACACATTAGATAAATATGGTGTGCTCTCAAAAAAAATGATGTAAAGCAAGTAATTAGAATGAAAGTTTACTTTTGTAATGTAAATAGAAGTAAAAGAACACAATTATCAAAAATAAAAATAAAAAGAAGCAATAAAATGATAAAATAGAAAATATGGAATGAATTTGTTTCTCCTAAATGGGACCTAAATATACATAAACCCAATGTAATCACACCCTAATAGCTATGGTTAAACCTAAACCAACACCATTAGAATGTATAAACCACAATCTTGCAATTTAAAATAATGTATGGCAATGTATCCAGCTAGGCCAAAAATGAATATCTCACTTTAATTCAACTCTAAAAAATGTTATCAAGGTTAATTCAAGGCCAAATATAAGTTTTCTAGCCCAACTTGCAAGAACGAATGTGGTTGTCAAGCTCAATTCAAAGAATAATAACAATCGATGCATAACTTGCAAGTTTAGTTTTTAAGTGATTCAAGGTGCAAATTATGTAATCTAATGATGAACAAGGTATATTAAGTACCAAAGAATGTGAACAAGTAAGAGATAATCAATTGAGATCAAAGAAATAATAGAGGCCAAATTAAATTTCTAATGTGGCCTTACCAGATTTTTGAATTTTTTTAATATTTCTTCTTTCTTTTACTCAGTCACTAAATAATAGAAAAGAAAATGTACTTAAGCAAAATCCAAAGCAAGATATCAAAAAAATTAGAAGATCAAAATTGTGCAACAAGTTTAGATTCAAAAAATTTAAATAAAGAAATAAGCTAACAATAGATAAATACGAATTTACCTACGCCTAAATTCTAATACCAATTTGATGCAAAACCCTAAGGTTATATTCAACCCGAAACCCTATATACAAAATCACACCAAATTCTAAACATTAGATAAATTTGTTTTACCAAATCCCTAATTGACATGTAATTGAAAACATGGATTAGTGAGCAAAAGAAATGTAATAAGATTGAATAAATTCCATAAGAATCAATCTTGATAAGTAAATTTAATTCTTAATAAAAAAAAGGGAAAATTTCTCACTTGTATATTAAGCCAAACCTTAAAGGAATAATTCTTGAATTCTTGATGTCTGAAATGTGACTAGGAAGAGGCTATTTATAGGTCTTTTGAACCAATCCTAAATAAATAAGGAAAATAAAAAGCAAGGGGCATATTTTATGTTCCTAATTATACCCTTTCGTATATAACTAAAATTATATTAAATAATATCTAGCTAAGTAAGGCACTTATTTTCTAATAAGGAAATATTGTAATTAGTGTTTAGACAAATGAAGCCTTTATTTTTTATTTTTTATCTTTGGACTTAGCCTCCACATTATTGACTCACACACACAAATAAGATTTAGGAAGTGCTCTTACTCATTTTTTAACCTACTTTTTATTTCTCTATGCAATCAGCCTAAATAGAATTTCTTTCACCACTTAGCTTATGTACAATTGTAATACTTGCTTGAACTTTTTAACTCTAACACATGTAATTGGCCATCTTAGGAATGCCATCTCCTTTCAATCTTTGCACAAGTCATCAGGTTTGGTAAAAGGTATCTTGTCTAAGCTTGATTAAAAAAAAAAGCCAAGCTTCTTTTAGTTTCATTTCGAGTCAAAGTTGCTTGAAATTTTCTTTATCCAAGCCGAAAATTTATTTTTTTTATTTTTATATATTATAGTGCTTTTAATTTTTGAATTCTAATTTTTACAATTCTTACTGATTTTTAAAATATTTTAGATATTTTTTTAAAAATGAATAAAGTACTATATTATTTAAATTTTTTTGACTATTTGTATTATTTTTATGTAGTATGTCATATTATTTTTATAACTAATTTTTATGATGTATTACATAATTTTAAATTTTAATGATACTTCTATAATTTTTATATAATATAATATCATATTATTTTGATTTTTTAATTAAATTTTTTTAGCATCCTATTATTTAGTTCAATTCAAACTTAGGTTAGATAAGGTTCAGACAATAAAAAGATAGGCTTAAAAGAAAATTTAGGTCCTTAAAAAAAGATAAAGAATTGAAATGAAAATATAATTTTTAAAAATTAAAGGAAAAAGGATAAGGAATTCATACGATAATGAAATACAAAAGCTCAACTTAGTAAAATAAAAATATAAAAAATTAATATATTAAAATATGAAATGTTTAAAGAATTGAAAATATGAATTGCCTTTTTTACTTGTAATTTAGAAACGTTGAAAAAATTAAAATTCTTTTGACCTGGCTTAAAGAAAAAAGGTTTTGAGATAAATTATTAAAAGCAATAAAAGAAAAAAGAAAAAGTAACTCCATATGAACCAAAATGACAACATCATGATTTAAAATTAAAACGTGCTAATAATTAGATGTGAGCATTTCGTTGGTTCAGTCTAAAAATATACTAAATTGAATAGATCAAAATTTTTTAATAAGATAATGAAGTGACTGAATTTCTATAAGAAAATTGAACTAAAATAATCAAAATTTATCTCAATCAATGTGGTTGGTTATTTTGATTTTGGGCCTCTTTATTTTGCAAATTAACATGTAGAATTTCAACATGAAATTCAGAACATGAAGATCATTCATCATCATTCATCAAACAAAAAAGTATTAAATACTAAAAATTACAAGTTTAGTATTTGCCCAAATTTAATAATTTCAAACACAAAAATAGAACTCCAATAAAATTAAGAAATAAAAAAATAATATAGTACCAAAATATCAATTTTCAATTTGAACTTCAATTGTCTAATGATAAGCTTATTCGTTACAATTATTAGCTCAAACTCTATAGAAATTAGAATTAAAAATAAAAGAATTAGTTATTTTTGCTGCAAAGAAATAAATAACTAAAATGTGTATATTTTTCAATTAATTTTACTCAAAACAAGCATAAGCAAAGGATAATTTCATATATTAATAACTTTGGCTTAGAACACACTATTCAACAATTACTCAAACTTAAGTTTATAAAACACTTTAAAAGATGTAGATAATTATTCAAACTCTTTTTAAACAATTTTACATGATCATACTCATAAATCCATAAGCACTTATCATCCAAAATTGTTTCTTCCTATTGAAGGATAGTGTATAAATAAATAAATACATATATAGAATTTGAAAAAAAAGGTAAAATAAAAAGAAAAAGAAGAAAAATGAGGAAGAAGAGGATATGAACTATAAATCATATACCAAGAAAAACATATGAGGCTTTATCTTGCATGTTGAGATGGAGCACATTGAGAAAGTTTCCACAATCTTTTGAAGATTGAAATAATTTTTCAAAAGGATATATCTTCAAAGGGTAGTTGAGAGAGAAGAGAGAATGGGTAAGATAGTGGTAGAGAGAAAAATAGAATTAGAGATTTTGGAATTTGGGTATGTGTATGTGTGTGTATTGTTAGCATGATTTGATGCACCATTTTATATCAAGATTAAAGGATTGTTTATGGTAGGATATTATTCTGCATATTTTTCTTTTTTGTTAATCCACTTTTGTATATATAGGAGCCATTCTTTGTACAAATTATAGTGATATAATATACAAAATTATATTCTCTCCACATCTTCTATCATGGTATCAGAGCCTTGTGTCACTATCTATATTCTCTAAAATATATCTTTGTTTTGCTTTCTAATATTTGCTCCACACCATACCTTCTTTTCATTCTATTGCCAACAGTTCCTTCATTATGGACAAATCTAATATTGTTAAGCCAACAACTTCTATTTTAACTAGCTCTAATTATAATCTTTTAGTTTAAGGCATGAAAAGCTTCCTTATTGGTCATAAACTTTGGCAAATTGTTACTAGTGATATCACTAAACCCATTAAAGAGAATGTTGAAACTGATTCCAAATTTATAGCCCGTCTTAAAAATTAGGATAGCAAAAATCATCAAATTATCACTTAGATCTGTAATACCTCCATTTAGTCTATTCATATTCAATTTACTAATTATGAAATTGCTAAGGAAATATAGGATTTCTTGGCTAATTGATATCATACTACTAACTTAGCTCATTATTATTAATTATGGACTACTCATCATCTAAAGCAAGAATCCAGACAATTGGTGAATGATTTTCTTATGTGAGTTCTACCAATTTGGAATCAATTATCTCAAGCTCTAATTAGTGGTAATCATCTGCATTTAATTTTGGTTCTCATGGCTTTTTTCCTTGAGTATAAAGCTATTCGAGCATCCTTACTCCATCCACATCATCTTCTTACACTAGATAATGCTATTCAAAAATTATCTTTGATGAAACTTGCCTTAGCCAAGATAAAACTATACATTCTAAAGTTGATCTTGCTACTACTCATTCTTGATCTATCGCTCAAAACTAGGAAGTGAATCTTGTAAGAATTGTAATCAGACTAGCCATTCCTTGGTCAATTGTCCTACCGTGGAATATAGATACTATCATAGGATTGGACTTATTCTTGTAAATTATCTTACTTGACCTTCTTTACTAAAGAGTGGTTCTTTCATGCTAAAGAATATCTCCAAGGCCGGATCTTTTTCTATTATAGCTATCACTACTAAGGGTTTTACTGCCATTACAATAAGTAACCTTGAGGCTCTTTTTAAATAGATTCTCTCTTTTAATTCCTCTTCTCCTAATGCTATGTCTATCACCTAAGATAACTCCTCTTGGCTATTAAACTCCACATGTTGTAATTATATGACCTTTGACACTACAATTTTATCAAATTCAACCTATGTTCCCACTTTGCCACCTATTAATATTATTAATGGCACCATAATGAATGTCACTTATATTGTCCATGCTTTTACATCATATCTTTAGCTTTAGCAATACCTATTATGTCCCTAATTTGACTTTAAATCTTATATCTACTGGCTAATTATGTGAAAGTAGACTAATAGCTACTTTTTCCATTAGTTGCTAGGTTCAAGATCTATAAATGGGGTAAATTCTTAGGGAGCATGATAGAGTAGGCAAATATTTGAGCTTTTATCTCTCCATATTCCTCATTAATTCATGTCTGCAACTATAACCACTTCTTCCACTTCCTATTAGTGGCATCACTATCTTGGTCATACTTATAATAGTAAACTTCAACCTCTAATTTCTCATAGTCTACTAGGAAATACTAAGTTTGATTCTTTTTGTTGTTTACATTGTCAACATGCTAAACAACCAACTTTGTCTTTTACTTAAAGTAATTCTATATCAAACATTCCTTTTAAGCTTATCCAGTTTGATATTTAGGGTCCATCTTCTATTCCTTCTATGAATGGTTATAGATATTTTGTTTTATTTATTAATGATTATTCTTATTTCACTTGGATATATTTCTTAAAGCATCGCTTTAAATTACCATAACTTTATATTAAGTTTACCACTGTGATAAAAACTAAATTGTCTCACATTATTAAAATCCTTTGAAATGATAGTGCCGTGGAATATCAAGATTCTTTAGTTTCTTAGTCAATAAGGTACTATCATTTAGCACTCTTGTTCTTACACTTCTCAACAAAATGGGTGGGCTAAGCGTAAGCATTGTCACATGCTTGATTTTATTCATGCTCTTCTTTTTTTTTTTTTTTTGCCTCTAATCCTAAAAAATACTAAGGTGAAGTAGCTCTTAATATTGTCTATGCTATTAACCATTTTTCTACTTTAGTACTTTAGAATCTCTCCCTATTTAAATGCTGGTTTGGTAAGGTTCCTAATTAGTCAGACTTTAAACCCTTTAGATGTACTTGGTTTGTTCCTTTAAATCCTTATGAATATACCAAGCTAAAACCTTGAGCTCAATTTTGTTATTTTCTAGGATATGGGATAAAACATATAGGGTATAGGTCTTGAGATCCTATTTCTCTAAGAATACATGTTTCTTGGCATGTTATTAACCCAAATTTCATTAAGTAGACACCTCTTCATCCTTTTTCTTTACTAACCCAAATGTTAAGTTATTTTCTAGTTTTGATCTAGCTCATTCTAATGATCTTAATATAATCCTTTCACTTTTGAGTCCACTTCAATTGAAATTGCTCCAGCTACTACTCCTGCACCTACTCTAACATTACAACCATTCAATAACCTACTTTAGTAAGAGAAACTCCTCTTTATCTTCTTTATTACCATTTTTATTATGCTATTTTAACCTATAACAAGCCTCACTCTTATCATGAAACAAGTACTAACCTTCTTTACCAACAAGCTATGAATGAATAACTTGAGGCTCTAGAGAAATCTCACACATTGGATTTGGTTATTCCTTCCCTGATAAGACCCTTATTGGATATTAATGGGTCTATAAAATTAAACTCATTTTGATAGTTCTATTGAGTGCTACAAAACTCATTTGGTCATTAGAGGATACAATTAAGAGTATGGCATAGACTATGAGAAACTTTTGCACCTATGGCATGATTGACTTTTGCTCATAGTTTATTAGATATTGTTATTGTACAAAAATGGAAACTTCTTCAAATAAACATTAAAAATGCATTTCTAAATGGAGACTTGCAACAAACAGGTTTATATACAACCTTTTTAGCTTTTCCTATCTTGCTCACAAAGTTTGTTGACTTTGTTACGCATTATATGGCTTGAAATAAACACCTAAACCATAGTTTCCAAATTTAGCTCTACTATTACTCAGTTTAGTTTTTCCCCAGGTCCTCATTATTTTACATTATTCATCTATTGCACTTATCATGATTTTATTCTACTTCTTCTTTATGTTGATATTATGATAATAACAGTAGACAATACCTCATACATTTTAGAGTTACAATAGTATCTAAGCAAACATTTTGAAACGAAGTGTCTATGTTCACTTAGTTATTTTCTCAATTTTAAAGTTTCCCATGACTCAACTGCTTATTAACTTTCTAAAGCTAAGTATAATTTTGATTTGCTTTCTCGAGTAGGAATTATGGACAACAAAACTATATCCACTCATTTGGAACTTAATGTTAAACTTACTCCTTTAGATGGCACTCCTCTTAAGGATCTTACTTTATATCATCAATTTGTTAGAAGTCTTATTTATCTTATAGTTATATAGATAGATATTACTTATGCAGTGTATTTGGTTAGTCAATTTATGACAACTCCTCACACCATATATTTTGCTGTCATTCTTCATACTCTTTATTATGTTAAGGGGACACTTTTCCATATGGTCTTCATTTTATGGCTCAATCTTCTTTGACACTATTTGGTTACTCAGATGTTGATTAGGCAAGTGATCAAATTGATCATAGGTTTATAACTACTTATTATTTTTTCTTAGAGAACTCTCTAATTTCTTGGATTAGCAAGAAATAAACTATTATTTCTAAATCTAGTACAAAATATGAGTAACATGCTCTTGCTAATGCAATATTTAAATTACTTTGGCTTTGTTGATTGCTAACAAATATGGGAGTCTCGAATTTAGGAGCCATAATACTTCATTGTGATAAAAGAAGTGCTATGTAGATTACTTATAATGATGTCTTCTATGAGCGCACCAAACATATGGAGATTAATTATCATTTTATTCACCATCATATCTATCATGGTACTCTTCAATTGCTCTCTGTTACCTCTACTAATCAAATAGCTGACATCTTTAAAAAAATCTCATTATTCTAATCGACTCCATAATTTATTGAGTAAACTCAAGGTGGCGTCTACCATCTCATCTTAAGTTTAGGGGGGAAGGGGTGTTAGAATAATTTAAGGCACCATTTTATATCAAGATTATAGGATTATTTATGGTAGAATATTGTAATGCATATTTTCATTCTTTGTTAGCCTAGTCTTGATATATATGAGCCATTCTTTGTACAAATTATAGTGATATAATGTATAAAATTATATTCTCTCTATAAAAAAAACAACATCAAATTTGATTGAAAATCAATCAATTTGATTATTTAGGTTTTTTAACTAATAAAAACCTAATTGACTAGACCAAAATCAAACAATCCAAATCAAATAAAACAAAATCACTCATGGTTTAATTCATTTTTTTTCACACCCTGAGCACTAATGAAATACTTATGTTTCTGTAAAGATTATAGCTTTTGATAAGGTGTGCATCAATTAATTCAATTTAAAATTAAATCAAAATAATTTAAAATTGATTTAATTAAAAATCAAATAAACTTTAAGTTTTTTATATTGATTCCCATGTTAAAAAATTTTACATCAAAATCCTTTTACTTTTAATTTTGATCATATTAAGTTTCTAATTAACAAAACTTATGAAAATTGTGTAAAATTTTAATCATGTTAAGTCTAATAGTGGTATAGAAGGCCATCAAAGGGATTATCTATCACTCTAGCTACTATGATTTAAACCCACATGTTTTGAAACTATCATTGTTGCTCTAATTTTTGATATAAGACAATCATTATATGTTCTCTTTTGAACATAATTTTGGCCAAATTTCAAGTAATCTTCATAAATGATCCCTCTACTATGATATTTGTAGTAGTAAAGTTCCTAACCTTAATTTGTAATAGTAAAATCATCTAAGTTTAATTGACGTAACAAAAAAGTCCCATTATTGGTACTAGTAGATTTTATAGGGTTAAAATTATTAAAAATACGAAAGAAAAAAATTAATGCTTTTTTATTTTTCTCTCCCTTTGTGACACCCCTTACCCATTTTATACATCGGACCTCAATAAGAAGTGACACATTATCAATATCTAAATACACTATATGAAAACCCATAAAAGAATCTAAATCCTATCTTCATATTAAAACATATTGTACATGTTTAATGTGATAAAAACATGGATTATTAAAAACCATTTTCAGGGTATACTAATAAGGTCCTTATGGAAAAAATTTGGCAGCATAATAGCTGTATTGAGACATTATCTCAAATAGTAACCTATTAAAATAAACACTTCTATAAATTTTTCACCACACTCTAACATCTTTCAAGTCTATTTAACCTTCAAAAACTTAACACAAGGCAACATTCTACAAGCATGCATAAGGAAGAGATACCATATAAGTTATGCATTCTTGTGAAAGTTTTTAAAGAAAGAAAGAAAAATGTGAAAGATATGTTAAATAAGTTTAACAATACATGATTATAGATTATAGATTAGGCCTAATCTCTCATATACACAATAGTGCTATCTTACTAAATACATCACTAAAAATTATATAAAAGAAACTAAATTACCCCAAAAGGTAGCTTATTGATCTCCTGTGCTACTGAGGCTTTAACTTTAATATGTAGCTTACCTAGGCACTGCAAAAATAAGATGATGCATTAATCTTTAACTTAATAGTGTATTCATCTTAATATATAAATATATATACTCATGAGCATGCACTTTATGATTATGATCATCATATAACATATCATCATATAACATATCAAAATATAACCTAATATATATGGTCACATAAAATATATACACATGAAAAGGAAGATTTCATTATATACACACCAAATAAGAATCAAAATATTAACCATGCATATAAGTTATAGAAATATAACATGCTTACACACATACAAGTAACATACCATATCTCTTAACCAATTTATATTTATATTTTTCTTAACATATGCCTATACCTAAAAGACAACTATCCATAAACTAGATAGTGGTATTACGATGCCTGAAGGCCACATCAATCCGTAAACTGTAACTTAGATCCATAGGTCTCATCGATTCAAAAAATATAACATAGACCCATAAGTCTCATCAAACTAAAAATCATAACATAAACTCGAAGGTCTCATCCATTTGAATATCATAAGGCAGACTCGTAAGTCTCATTGCACTCAAAGGTATGCTAGCAACTGCCTAAACTCCCTAGTTAACTGGTCAACCTATCCAATCTATGTTGTCTAATGGTATAGGGCATTATTAACTTATTGATTCCACTTCTTTAATTCAATTAACAATGCTTTATTTGATATGATCATATTCATATCAGAGCCATACTTATAGGCTAATTAAGAAATCACCACAATTTATCATAACTTGACTATGTATGACTTAATGGAACTTAATTGATGATTATGCACTAAAAATATCACATGACCATTTTGATCATAAATTGGCATAATCATGATTTAAGCAAAATCAATTGCCTAGCCACGTATAAGCATCAGAATAACTTTCCATCATACATTGCATAATTCACACATAACTTGAAATCATCAATTTACATCATAGATAAATACCTAACAAATATCATCAATTCAATCATACATTAAGCTTTATACTTAATATGACATAACATATCCCATTCATAACAAACAAAAAGAGAATTTGGATCCCCCATAGGTATACATATACACCATAAACCACATACTCATTTTCTTGCATGTTTATAATTTTTATTAACAAATAACTAGACATAGCACATCCACTAACTATTCATGCCTAACTCCCTTATTAAATTTAGCCACTAACACATCCAACCCCTAAACATATTATTCATAATAATAACATGCCAATATCTATTCAATCTCATAAATCCATGCATAATGTCACCAATAATCAATAATTACCATAAACATTAATGTCCCATAATGCACTATCAAGCATTAAATGCTCACACACACTTTAAAATTACATACTAAGATGAATACACATACAAAAATAAATTGAAATAATTGTCCAAAACCTACTCACACCTTCTCTTTCCTTTTTAAAGCTTAGTTCATGGTTTTGTCTACGAATACAAATAAGCTTAACTTAGAAAAATTGTAATAAATCAAATACTCATCTAAAAATCAATATGACCACATATAAACATTCTTAGGCACTTGTAGAATGTTGGAAAAATGTCAAAACTCAAAAATCCTTACCTGATAAAAAAGTGGTTACTATTTATCGAAGAACCAAAATTACAAAATCCTCCTTTTTTCTTTGAATCTTAAGCTATAAATAATGATTAGAGGTTTTAAAGGTTGGATTAGTGGCTTTGATTCATGAATTAAGGGATTAATTTCAGGGATAAGAAGAAAAGAAAGAGGGGAGCTAAGAGAGAGAGAAGTTGTCGACTTTATAAGAGAGAAGATCACTATTACAAAATCCATACAACCTATACAAAGTCTCACTTACTCTCGATCATCGATAGCTTAACTACAAAATCCATAGTGATCCGATCCCATTTCCATTTTGGAATTGCTATAGGATAAAGCAATCTAGATTGAACTTGAGTATCAGCCTTAACTTGTTGAAAAGGAAGACATCTAGTCAAAAAAGCAACTACATCTCTCTTTATGCCTAGCCACCAATAAATTGTCTTCAAGTCTTGGTACATCTTGGTACTACCAGGATGCATGGCATATGGAGCATTATGGGTTTCTTGCATGATTTGTTGTCTTATATCCTCACTATCAGACACACATAGACAGTTATGATAATACAAATAACTATCATCTTTAATCTGATACTCAGTGGGCTTCCTTATTTGAATTACGCTTATAACATTCTAAAATCTATGATCATCCTTTTGAGCATCCTTGGCTTGCTGCAACAAACTTGGCTTAACTTGAATCTCAATTAACAAACCCCTACTATCAAGTAACTTTAAACTGACATTCATCACTTTCAAGGCTGATATAAACTTCCTGCTTCATGCATCTACTACTAGATTGGCCTTCCCTAGATGATAGTAAATAAGGCAATCATAGTCCTTTATTAACTCATCTATCTCCTTTGTCTCACATTTTCCTCCTTCTAAATGGAAAGATACTTCAGACTTTTATGGTTAATGTAGATATAACAACTTTCTCCATATAGGTAATGCCTCTAGATCTTTAGAGTGAGCACAATGACTGCCAATTCCAAATCATGAGTAGGGTAATTTTTCTCATGAGGTTTTAATTGTCTGGAAACATAAGCAACTACCTTGCCTTCTTACATGAGTATTCATCATAACCCATTTAAGGAAGCATCATTGTAACTGGTGAACTCTTTCCTTGAAACTAGCTGAACTAAAGTTAAAGCCTCTATCAACATGCACTTGAGCTTATCAAAGTTTCCTAGCACTTGCTATTCCACACAAACTTGGAATTCTTCCTCAAAAGATGTGTCATAGGGGCTACAATCAAAGAAAATAGTTTGCCAAACCTCCTGTAATAGTTTGCCAAACCTAAGAAACTTTTAATCTCTATAGCATTCGTAGGTGGTTTCCATTCCATCACATCCCTAACTTTATTAGGATTAACTCTAATGCCCTCTTTTGAAGCTATATGCCCTAAAAATGACACTTCTTCTAGCCAAAACTCGCACTTATTGAGCTTGGCATAAATTTTCTCATTCCTTAATATCTATAGAATAGTCCTCAAATGCTTTGCATGATCATCCTAGTTCTTCGAATACATAAGGATGTCATCAATGAAGACTATTACAAACTAATCCAAGAATGGCCTAAAGATTTGATTCATTAGATCATGAATTCCATCGGTGTATTGGTTAACCCAAACGACAACACCAAGAACTCATAATGGCCATATCTCATCATAAAGGTTGTTTTGTGCACATCTGCCTCTTTTACCCTTTATTGATAATACATGGATCTAAAATCGATCTTGGAGAAGACTTAGGCCACTCTAAGATGATCAAAAAAGGTATGTAACTTTGTTTAGCTATTTGTAGTTAACACATAACCTCAAGGAACCATTATTCTTCTTGATAAACAGAACTAGTACTCCCTAGGGTGAAACACTTAGTCTGATAAAACTCTTTTCCAAAAGCTCTTGCAACTGCCCAATTCGATCATCGGACCTGAATAAGGAATGACACAAATAACCACCATCCATCTTATTACTTATTCAATTTACTTATAATCTTTATCTTCCTTTTATTGTACTACATAACTTCTTATCATGCAACATATAAAAACCAGTCTTAACAAAAAAATTCCTTACATTTATATTATTAGAGATCATTGTGTCAAAAATTCATCAGTATAATAGTTGTTTGGGGATACTGGCCCAAATATTAACATGTAATAAAACACACTTCTAAAGCATCCAAACATCTCATCTCAGCACCAGATGCTTCTAATCACTCCAATACATCATCATCACATCCTAAAAACATAACATATAATTAACACTCGTCAAATGTACACAATCCAACACACTAGATCAAAGTCTCATCACACTTCTTTTCTAGTTATTGCTCTAATGGTTGCTCTATGCTCTAACTTATCATTCTATTTTAGAGATTGTTTTAGACTTCTTCCAAATCTTAATATTAAGCCATTTTTACATTTCTATAATATACTTTACCATACTTAGATCATACATAGCTTTCATTATATCCTATTATTTTCTTTTATTTTTAATAAGGTTTTTATAACACATATAAAGAAATCATTTATCCACATGCATAAAATATTCTTATTACATTCTCTAATCAATTTAGGTCACTATTCAATTTATATTATCATTTAATATCACTCATGATTTAAATTACTTTCAAAGCTATAGAATTAGTGTTATGCCTGGCAACACATCAATACTAAACTCTAGCTCTCTTTTTGGTTGTAAACTAAGTAGCTCTTCTAAAAAACATCTTCAAACTCTAATACAATAGGTATCTTGCTTGCATCTAGTTCTTGCTTTTTAGTGTCAATCACATGAGCCAAAAATGCTTGATAAGCCTTCTTTATCATTCTTCTTACCACAACTGCAGAAATCATATTAGATATATAGTCCGATCTCTCCCCTATAACTATCACTTCTATCTTATTAGTAGCTTACAACTTGATCCTCTTCTTTTTCCAATCCACCACTCTATGATACTTGGATAACTAATCCATGCCAAAGATTATATCAAACTCATTGAAAGGTAATTTAATAAGATCGATAGAGAATGCATGTACTTGAACTAATAAAGGATAGTCTCTATACACTTTGTTCACAACTACATGTTATCCTATCAAGTTGCTAACCATAATATCTATATCAAGATCTTCTGATACTAACCCATGTTCTAAAGCCTATGTAATGTAGATATAAAAGTGTGTAGACCCTGAATCTATCAATGTTAAAGTAGGTTAATCAAAAAGTTAAAAAATACCTACTATGACATTAAGTGAGTCTACATCTCTTAGCTGGATCTCTAATCTCTAACTTCCCCTAGCTCTATCTCTAGCATTGTTCTTATCCTTCTTCTGAACCAAATTTGTAGGTCTAAAAGGATAATCTCAAAACATATGGCCTTTGGAGCAACATCCCCAATATACTCTAAGCATAGTCCTCTTACATATACCTCTATGCCTTTTATAGCAATGTTCACAATGATGAGGAAGAGTGCTACCAGCTATGAATTTAAGAGCACCTAAAACTTAAGAATGCTATCATGATTGAGCTCTAGATCCCTAACTAAATTTCTATGATTATTCTTATTTCTTGCTAGGTTATTACTTTGATTGGTCACCCTTTTTTTTCTTATCAGTTATTGACACTGAACTACCCTAGCTTTGTCTAAAAAACCTCTTCTTATAGAAGCTATCTCTTTTCTCCTTTAGCTTATGGCTAACTCTATCAATTGGCATGCAACAACCAAAGCAAAAAAAAAATCTTAAATCTTCATGGGAATGATCTAGAACATAATGTCAAGGTTTAGCCCTATCTCAAACCTCTTATAGAGATCTTCTTCTATGGCAACAACCGCCCTAGCATACCTACTAAACTTAGTGAACTTTTTCTCATACTCTGATATAGTTCTATGTCTCCACCTCAGATCAATAAATTCTTGCCTTTTTTAATCTAAGTAGTGCTCTATGATATACTTTTTCTTGAATTCATGGAGAAAGAACTCCCATGTCAGATCCTTTGGGGCTTTATGTTTTGTAATGGTTTCCCACCACTTAAGAGCTTCTTTCAACAACATAAAAGTGGCATAATCTGTATACTTCTCTTAAGCATATCTCAACTACTGCATAATCTATAATGTTTTAGGCAGCTAATACTCAGCTCTGCTTGATCCCTTCTACTTTTCTCCTTTAACGAACTCAATTCTATTCTTTATCAACCTCTCTAGGTAGGTTTTCCATAGAGTTTGAAGTTTTGGCTAGGTTGGTGGAGGTGTTATAGGATGAACTGTAGTAGCAGTAGTAAACACTTACATCACTGATTCCATCATCTGCTCAAACCAAATAGGCTACCCTTGTGGTCCTTGTACTACTTGCTTAACATCACTGAATGTCATAGACTCGGCCCTAGCAACCCTTTATGCTATAATAGTTAGAGAATGGCTCTCAATTTCCTCATCATCCTGAGGAGTACTTTGGCTAATTCTCAATCTATAGGAAAAAGAAACAGATTATAAGCCTCGATATGTATAATTTAGTGATGAACACTTTTTTAACTTCTATGGCATCTTATGTAACCTATAGGCATAAAGGAATACCTAAACTAGAGCTCTAATACAAGCCAATGTGTAATGCCTAAAAAATTTCAATGTTATGAATAGTACTTCCTCAGATATAAATAGTATTTTTTAAGGCTGAATGCACTAATTTTACTTAATGGAAGTATTAACCATAACATAATTTTAGGTGAAATTTGAGGTTAAAACAAAGTCATTTAGATGTTTAAAAATGACAATTAAGTTTTACAACGGTGTGATGTAAATAGTGACCTAGTTTTAGCTTAACCGTAAAAAATTCAAAAATTGCTTAGAAAATTTTGAGATTGATACAACCTGATACTTAAAAATTCTAAATAGCCTAATGGCACTAGAATTAGAATTTTTTGAGATTGGAAAGTATTTTTACTAAAATCAGATTATATGAAATTATGGCATTTTAATTAGGTTTTTCACGATTGTTGAGCTTAAATTTTTAGAGGCTTATAGAACATTAATTAATTGAATTTTTGGAAGTAAAATTAGAGGAAAGAAAGTGATTCTTGATTTTTTTTAAAAATGGAAGAAGAAAAGAAAAGGATTTAAATTTTCTAAAACCCACATATATATAAGTCAATGTTCCTTTTTAGATGGTCAAAAATTAAATTGTGCCAAAAACTCTCCTCCTCCCCTCCATTTTCAGCCAACACTCACCAAGGAAGGATCCACCATTTTTTATACTTCAATCCTCTAAATTTGACCATATTAAGTGTGACATCCATTACCTGACCCATTTATCAGTCCTAAATAACTAGCGACAAGCTTATCGATATTCAAACTGCTTTATAAGAACCCATAGGATAATTTTAAATCTTTTTCTTTTTATTAAAACATAATTTGCATGTTTAATATAATGAAAACATGAATTATCAAAAACCATTTTTGGGTATACTATTAAAGTCCCTATGTTGAAAATCCAATAGTATAATGGTTGTACTAGGATATTATCCCAAATAGTAACTTGTTAAGAACAACACTTCTATAATATCTCAACACATCCTAACAACATCTGAGTCCATCTAACCCTATAACAAATCATCACAAATGAACACTTCACAACACAACACAACACAAGTAGGCAATCTCATAAAAGCTTTTAAAGAAAATAAAAGTTATAAATTTTACAAAACATGATTTCAAAATACAGATTAGGCCCAATCCTTCATATTTAAATTAGAGTGCTATCATTATAGTTATGTCATTAAAAATTATACAAAATGAAAATCAAAATACCCCAATAGATGGTGGCTTCTTAATTCTCCTATGATGCCAAGGCTTTGACTCCAATTTACATTCTTTTAACCTATGCATTGCAAAAATAAACATGATGTGCTAAGCTTTCACTTAGTGGTGAATCCAACATAATATATGCTTTATGTCAAAGAATGATGCAGTATATATGCAATTTACATTTTAGAACCATGGTCAAAAATTAAAAGCACAAATTGTGACAACATCAACATAATTAATTAATTACATTTCACATGCTAAGACAATTACGAATAACATTTTAGTGAAATATCATGACCAAAAATCTTAATGATGCATTCAAAAAATGAAACAGATGATTTAAACCTTTTATTAGTATTTAATTAAAGTACATGCCCATACTCATAAGATGACAAACTAAACTAGATAATAGGTCCACAATATGCCCATAAGCCCAAGACAATAGCAGAAGGCCCATGATAAATATGCCCATAAGTATCTAAGGTAATTGCACCTGAAGGCACCTAAGAAAAATGTACCTATAGGTACCTAAGATAATTGCACCCAAAGGTGCCCAAGATAAGTACACCTGAAGGTACCTAGTAGCTACTCTATATTCCCTAATTGATTGATCAACCTATCAAACCTAGGTTGTCTAAAAGTATAGGCATTTTAATATTTATCCATAATATGACCAAATTAATCATGCTTATATGCACACATACTAAATATCTGACATAATCTAATTTTCATAATTATATTGCAAATATTTATTTACCTCATATATTCTTTATGCTTAGAAATCTCTCAAAGTGCATAAAACATTTAAGAAGATATATAAGGCCATTCAGCCAAACTAATTTAAAGCCTCATATGTGCATTTTCTTATAATTATACTTAAGTCCATAATAAACATAATAAGCATAACAAATTCTTAATTTCATTACGCTTGCCAACATCAAAATCCTAATTCTCAATTATGCAATCTATGCACCCACATGCACTTAGGCCATAATGACATAACCAAATATCCCTACATTACATAAGCTCAAAATTATTAGATTTAAGCCTATACAATTTTTGCCTAACTCCAAGATTCTAACTTAAAAATATTAGCCACCTTTCATCACATATATAACGTAATAAGTCATTAACATCACACACAAACATCTTGAAAATTTTGGCCATACACTTTCCATAATCATTATTAAAATACAATTATATATTAATTACTCCATAGGCATATCATCTCAACATTTCTCATAACATATGAACCAACCACACACTCACAAGCATGTTTCAGCCACCCTAATATCACATCATAACTACATTCATTCATTCACTTTTTTCTCAATTTCACAACATACTCAAACATACATAATGCATATAATCACCAAACATTAATTACACATACTCATATTTATTACATAAAGCCAAATCACCATAAATGCCACCAAAATTAAATTATGCATATACATTAGGTTAGATTCACATACCAAAAACCATAAAACACTATTTCAATAGGATTATGCCTTCTCCTTGCCCTCGAATCACCCAGTCTCTCTTTTCTACGTACACAATTATAAGCTCCTTTTAAAAAAATCCATAATAAATCAAATATAGCTCTAAAAAATTAAAATAACCATATAAATGTGTTCTTGGGCACTTGTAGAGTTTAGAAAAAAAATACCAAAATCGAATAAAAATACCCAAATCAAAAATTGGCTACTATTCACCTTTATCTAAATTCTTCAAAATCTCTTCATTAATTCACTTTTCCAAGCTTTTAGCACCTTAAAAACATTTAATCCACCATATATTAATGTTTAATAATGAGTTATTAGAGCAATTTTGGTGGGAGATAAAGAACAAATGATGGAGATAGCCTTAAAGGAGGCATCGACTCAAGGGAAGAAAAGGGGAGAGGAGAGCTTATGTGAAAAGTGATTTTTACCTTTAAAATGATCTTTTTAAAGTTTCCAAGATGTGTGACTACGATTAGATGGCTTATTATTAAAGGCCTACATTAATCCTCTCTCAAAAACCCCTTTTAAAATCCATTATCCACCATTTTTGCATCAATTTTCACCTTTTGAAAACCTATTAATCTTTTAAAATATTATCTTTGAACGCCACAAAAATTCACATTCAAAAACCTCAAAGTTTTGATAAAAATGCAATTAATTAACTTAGCCCATTTTAGTTAAAATACTTCCCAATGTTTAAAAATTTTAATTATAGTGTGGTTGGACTATTTGGAATTTTTAAGTTTCAAATTGTATCAATCCTAAATTATTTTGAGCAAAAATTAATTTATTTTATGATTCAGCTTTGCCTATTGTACTATTTATAAGAGACTACTGTAAAATCTTCTATTCCATTTTTAACCATTTAAATGACTTCAGATCGGCTTCAAACTTTGCTCAAAATTATTTTATGATTAATACTTCCCACGGGTCAAATTAGTGTGACTTGAGTTTCTAAAAATACTATTCATCTTAGGAAGTACTATTCATAAAAGTCAAGATTTTTGGGATTTTACATTACTTCCCCCCTTAAGAGAGATTTCATCCTCAAATTATCTAGATTAAAGAGGTGCGGATACTATTCCTTCATCTAAGCCTTGCTTTCCTAAGTTGCTTTTTCATGTCGTGATGTCACCATAAAACCTTCACTAAAGGCATGGTTTTATTCTGTAACTCCTTCACTTCTCGAGCTAAGATCCTCACTGGCTCTTCTTCATATGACAAATGTTAATGTATATCTACTTCTTCAGCTAACAACATATGTGTTGGATCTGATATGTATCTTCTCAGCATTGACATATGGAATATATTGTGAATCTACTACAACCTTAGGGGTAAAGCTAGTCTATAAGCCAAAGGACCTACACATTCTATTATCTCGTATAGCCTAAGGAACTATGGACTTAGCTTACCTTTCTTACCAAATCTCAACACTTTCTTCCATGGAGATACCTTTATAAAAACCTTGTTACCCACTTCATACTAAATATCCCTTCTTTTTAAATCCATATAGGACTTCTATTTGTTAAAACTAGCCTTAAGCCTTTCTCTAATAATCTTCACCTTTTTATGCATCCTTAATCAAATTCGGCCTCATGAGCTTATTTTTACTAAGCTCACTCTAACATAATGGTATGCTAAATCTCTTCCCATATAGGGCTTTATATGGAGCTATACCTAAACTCACCTGGTAACTGTTATTATAGGCAAACTCTGCCAAAGACAAATAATGAACCTAACTACCTTTAAATTCAATCGCACAACTTGTCAACATATCATCTAAGATTTGAATGACCCTCTCTGACTAACCATCCATTTCACGGATGAAAAGCCATGCTAAAACTCAATTTGGTTCCTAAAGTATTATAGAGTTTCTTCTAAAATCTCAATGTAAATCTAAGGTCCCTATAAAAAATGATGCAAAATGGTACCCGATGTAACCAAACTATCTTATCAATATATAGCCCCGCCAACTACTCTAAAGAGAAATCCATCCTTATAAGAATAAAATGTGCTAACTTTGTTAATCTGTCAACCACAATCGATACAAAATCACATTTGCTCCCGATCATCGGTAGCCCAACTATGAAATCCATGGTAACTTGATCGCATTTCCATTCTGGTATTGCTATAGGATGAAGCAATCTAGATGGAACTTAATGCTTAGCTTTAACTTGGTAAAAACTAAGTCATTTGGTCAAAAAATAAACTATGTCTCTCTTCATGCCTAACCACCAATAAGCTATCTTTAAATCTTGATACATTCTGGTACTACTAGGATGCACATCATATGGAGCATTATAGGCTTTTTGCAATATCTACTATCTTAAGTCCTCATTATTAGACACATATAGATGGTTATGATACTATAGATAGCCATTATCTTTAATCAGATATTCAGCAGGCTTCCCCTCTTGAATCATAGTTATAACATTCTGAAACTTATGATCATTCTTTTAAGCATCCTTAACTTGCTGCAACAAACTTGGCTTAACCTAAAGCTTAGCTAACAGACCCCATCATTAAGCATCTTTAAACTAGCATTCATCACCTTTAAGGATGATATAAGCTTCCTACTCAAAGCATCTACCACAACATTTGGCTTTTCCTAGATGATAGTTAATAAGGCAATCATGTTCTTTTATTAACTTTATCCATCTCCTTTGTCTCTAATTCAACTCATTCTAAGTGGGAAGATATTTTAGACTTTTGTGGTTAATACAGACATAACATCTCTCTCTATATAGATAATGCCTTCAGATTTTGAGAGAGAACATAATTGTTGCCAATTTTAAATCATGAATAGGGTAGTTGTTCTCATGAGGTTTCAACTGCCTTGAAGCATAGGTAACTACCTTGCCTTCCTACATGAGTACACACCCCCAACCCATTCAAATAAGCATCATTATAGATAGTAAACTCTTTCCCTAAAACTTGTTAAACTAAGATAAGGGCCTCTATCAAAATACTCTTGAGCTTATCAAAGCTCTCTTGGCACTTGTTATCCCATACAAACTTAGCATTCTTCCTTAGAAGACTTGTCATAGGGGCTGTAATTAAAGAAAATCCCTTGACAAACCTCTTGTAATAACTTGGCAAAACCTAAGAAACTTCTAATCTCTATAGTATTCTTGGGTGGTCTCCATTCTATCATAGCCTTAACCTTGCTAAGATCTACCATGATACACTCTACTAAAGCTATATATCTAAAAAAAACACTTCCTCTAGCCAAAAATTACACTTACTGAGCTTAGCATAAAGTTTCTCATCCCTTAAAACCTATAAAATAATCTTAAAATGCTTTGTATGATCATCCTAGTTCTTCAAATACATAAGAATGTCATCAATAAAGACCACTATAAACTAGTCTAAGAATGGCCTAAAGATACAATTCATGAGTTCAATGAATGTCGTTGGTTAAGAACTCATAATGGCTATATCTTATCCAAAAAGTTATCTTGTGTACATCTACTTCCTTTACCCTTAACTCATAATACCTAGATCTAAGATTAATGTTGGAGAAGACACATGCCCCTCTAAGGTGATCAAACATATCATATATCTATGGTAAAGGGTATTTATTCTTAATGGTAACTTTATTCAGCCATCTGCAGTTAACACATAACCTCAAAGAACCATCCTTCCTTTTTATAAATAGAACCAGTGCTCCCTAAAGTGAAACACTTGATCTAATAAAACCTTTATCCAATAGCTCTTTTAACTACAACATTAACTCTTTTAACTCTATAAGAACCATCTTGTATAGAGTTATAGAAACTGGTGTTATGCCCAGTAACACATCAGTATTAAACTCTAACTCTTTTTTTGGTGGCAACCTAGGTAGCTCTTCTAGAAAAATATCTTCAAACTCTAATACAACTGGTATCTTGCTTGTATTAGGTTCATCCTTACTAGTGTTAATAACATGAGCCAAAAATGCTTAGCAACCCTTCCTTATCAACTTTTTTGCCATAACTTTAGAAATAACATTGGACATATAGTCTGATCTTTCACTCATAATTGTCACTTTTGTGCCATTATTAGCTTGGAGCATGATCCACTTCTTTCTACAGTTTATGACTACATGATACTTAGATAACCAATCCATAACCAAAATAAGACCGAACTTATAAGAAGGAAACTTAATGAGGTCAACAAAAAAAGAATACCCTTATACTGATAAAGGATAAACTCTATAAACTTTATCTACAATGACATGATAGCCTATTGGATTACTAACCATATCCCAATATCAAGCTTGTCTAACACTAAACCCTAATCTAAAGCCTGTGCTATACAAATAAAAGACTGTGTGGACCCTGAGACTATAAGTGTTAAAGAAGGTAAATCAAAGAGTTGAAATGTACCCGTTATAACATTTGGTGCATCTAAATCCTCTTTAGCTTTGATGGCAACTGCCTAGTTAGAGCTCTACTCTCTAACTTATCCTTTTATCTACCCTCAGCTTGGTCTCTGGTATCTATCTAATCTCTCTTCTAAGATGAATCTACAAGCTTCTTAGGGCATTCCCTCTACATATGTCTTTTAGGGCTGTAGCCTTAATAGACTCCTAGTAATGTCTTCTAACATGTGCATTAATACTTCCTATTGCAGTGCTCACACTGAGGCCAAGGGCACTATCAGTTGTATCTCTAGGAGCACCTAAAGTTTGAGTCCTATATCTGGACTATACTCTAGACCCTTATTTTAACTTCTGAGTTTGATCTCACTTCTGACTCTATTATTTTAACTTCTAAGTTTGATCTTACTTCTAACTCTATTGTTTTAACTTTTAAGTTTGATCTTACTTCTGACTCTGTAGCTATTTGGATTATCCATTCTTCTATCTCTTATTAGATGCAAAAATTGAACTGCCTTGACCTTGCCCAAAAAACCTCTTCTTCTAGTAGCCATCTCTCTTCTCCTACAACTTATAGACTAACTCCACTGATAGGTATGCAGCAACTAAGGTAAAAAAAAATCTCGGATCTTTATAGAAATAATCTAGAGCATAATATGAAGATTTAGCCCTATCTCAAATCTTTTGTGGTGCACTTCCTCTATGGCAACAGCCTCTCTAGCATACCTACTGAGTCTGGTAAACTCCTTCTTAT
>CANXYI011212289.1:0-10616 GCA_948208565.1 Hura crepitans
ATCAATTATGTTGATGAGTTAAGTATATGAGGTATGCAATGTAAAAGCATAAATGTGATAAAATTATGTTCCATTGGACAAATTGAGATACTTTGATGAGATTATGAAATAATGAGCTATGTGGAATTATCATGGGTATAAAGTGCAACTATAATGAAATAAATTGCATGATGTATAGCTAGGCTACTAATAACATTAGGATAAATTGGCATGCTGATAGGGTCTTTTAATAGTATTGCGTCTTATGTGATATGACGGGTACAATTGTGTAAGGCCAGTAGCTACTTACATTATGTGTGGCTCTTTGGAGTATATGTGGCTCTCCAGAGCAATTATGTTTTTGCAAAAATGTCCACTTATTATAAGCCTATACCTTATGTGTTATTGTGGGTGCAGTCGCATAAGGTCAGTGACCATTGCATATTATGTGTGATACCCATTATCCAGTCTACACTGGTCGAGTAGTACATTAGGCTACTTTAAATGAATATACAAATCTAGCTATTTGAGATTCTATGAGTTTGAGCATGTGCATGCATAGTATACATGTGCAATCTATACACAGGTAAGTTCAGGTAAGAGCATGCATAGTTATGTGTAATGTGCTACTATGAGTATAATGAAGCGAGATTGTATATTTATATATCTATATTGTATTGGTGGTGAGGTAAATCAAAGTTGTTTATACACCATTAAGCATTTCACTTAGTGCATTGGTTTTCCACACTTAGGTTGTAGGAGTTAATCAACATAGGAGGTACTTCAGATAGGACATCTATAACTGACTTAGAGCATACATTAGCATATCATTTATATTTCAAGTTTATGTTGTTTAAAGACTTTTATAAACAGAGCTATTTTTTTATTTTTCCTTTGTAAACTTTAACATAATAATTTTCTAAATGGTTTATAAGTTTTCCTCAGTTTTAACTTACAAATGTTTTGATTAAGACATATATGGAAATTTTGAGCATGTGATGAGTTTATGTGTTTGAGAATGTGATAATTGAGTAGGTTATTATGCATATGTGAATATGAATGAGATTATATAGTGTATTCGGTGCCTAAGGCACATAATGTGGCACTCCTCCATCTTGTGACTTCGGTTAATGGGAGAAGGGGTATCACAAGGGGAAGTCCCTGTTAGTGCTTAGGAAGTGAAAAGGCATTACATCTTTACCCTAAAGGATGAATGATCCCTAGGGGATTAGCCTCCTTATCTATTAAGAGTTGATGAATTAACGACCTTTCGATGTTCTCAATGTGAGGGAGTTAGTACTACAACTATAGCTATAACTCATCGCATAACTTCAAAACAAAGTGGCTAATTAGGGGAGGTCATTTCTTAAAGATTGATTAAAATACAAGACTTAGTTAATTTGGTAATAGGAAAGGTTGAGAATGAAAGTGGAGGTGCCTCGACTAGTATTAGGTAAGGAATCACCCAAGCTTATCTCAAAAAGGCATACTTGGACAGCTTGATCGACCCCAAAGTGAGAGCTCAACTGTCTTCCACAAGGAGGTTTACCTTGCGATAAGTGTGAGTTACCACCTGGGTGGTCAATTTGGGAAGTAAACCAAAAGGGATTGCTAATTCAAAAATTCCCTCTTATTTATGCCTCAGGATTAATATCAATTTTTATCTCATTGGTTTTAAATTTTATTGGATCCCTAATCATGTGATTATTATGAAAACTAAATAACTAAGCACCTTTACACATTAATAACAATTTATCTTTTATTAAGCATCAATAAAAATATACATTCATATATAATCAATAAATACTCAATCATGCAAGAAACCATGCCAATTCATTAAATATATAACTTTGGTCCAAAAAAATATTTTTCTTTGGATAATGGGAATTTTGGTTCCAAAATCATTTACTAAAACTATTCTTTTTATTTATTCGAAATTATTTTAAAACCTAAAAAGAATTTTGGTAATTATGGAATTTGGTATAAAAAAACACTTTTTTTTATTAATTGTAATACCTTTATACTTATTCGAACAAAATTTTTTTGGGTTATTAGAACATTGGTTCCAAACTAATTTTTTCTAACTAAAAAATTTTTATTTAATGAAAATCATTTTTTACTAAGAACTTTTATTTTCTCAATTTACAAATAATTTTGGGCTTAAAAGACTTTTATCATAAAAAACATTTATTATCTAGGTATATCATTTTTACTAAATTAAAATAAATTTGGCAAATTGGAACTTTGGTCTACAAAACTTTTTTATTTTTATATGACTAATATTTTTATGTGATTATTTTCCTTTTAATAATATAAAATGTCAATTTAACTAACTTATTACAATGTGTATGGAACCTTAAAAAAAGGTATTCTAGCAATGAAGAAAATTGTTACAACCTATGGATAAATATAACCTTTACATTAATCTAAAAAGGGCTTAAAAAAGAAAAGGAATAGAAAATGGTCTAATGTCCTTGCTTCTTTTGAGTGAAACTCTAAATCCATTCATTACTGGAAATGAAAAGAATGAAAACTCACAAAACAAGATTGAACATATAGTCGATAGGATATACCTTGTAATAGGGAACTCAACTAAGGCAAAACACACAAAAATAGACAATTTGTTCTTATTTAAGGCCTTAATAGGCCGATCGAATATAAAGTTATCTAATTGGATGAACCTTTAGGGAAGTGTCACTTTTTGAATCTTTGGGACAATGGTCAAACAAAAGTTATACCAATAAAAAGGGAGGTACTTTATTTAGGGAGACATCCATATCTGATCTGACCTTAGGATGTCTAATACGATATGACCTTATCCCAAAGAAACTTGAGTTTTAAGGCAATAAAGGTGGTAAATTTGCATATGAAGAACATTTATCCAAATCAAAACTTGGTCATCTATTTGGATGAACTTAGGTCTCACTCTTCAGCAGAAAACATCTACAAGTGTCCCAAAATGGGGTTTTAAGGTGTTAAAAGTAGCCTAAGTTGATCCTTGACCCTTATTATTAGGGGAAACTCAAAGTAAATATAAGAATCACAACAAAATAAGATCTAAAATGGAAAAAGAAGAATACAACATAAAAGAATGCAAAAATGGACACTAAAAAATTCAAAATAAGAATAGAAATGCAACAATAGAGGAGAATATATTGAGTAGTCCTTTAAAAAATATGTAAGCTTTTCCTTGTCTCTAAGATTTCTTATTGAAAAATGAGATTAAGGGTTGAAATGGGTTGTTTGGTTAGTAGGAAAGTGAGGAGAAGTTTTAAGTTTTCTCTTTTTTGCCTTTCTCCTTGGTTATTTAGTGTTTTTAGGGGAATACTTTTAATGGTTTTATGTAAAATGCTTTCAGTCTCCTAAATCAAGGCTAAAACTTACCTTTTAAAGGGTTAGAGGTTAGAGGATTTTGACCTCCAGTTGGTTTAGTGAGAAGGAGACACATGTCCATTCCTAGTATTTGAAAGTTTATTCAATCATATGAAAGGTCTCATATATTCGGGTGAGCTTCTATTTGATCAAAATTTTAGTTTATAGAAAAGGTTATTTTTGGCAAGATTTTATCTTAGGTTTTGGGATTTCATCATTATATCCGTTCAGACGAATCCTCATTTGATTAGACCTATTTTAGTTTTTGTTTTCTCATTTTTCAATTGGAAATCCTTAAAGACAATTAGCTTCAGTGGTTTCATCATCAGATTTCCTCCTGAATGCTAGACTCCCCATATGCTGTGT
The DNA here is from genome assembly GCA_948208565.1 of Hura crepitans. NCBI lineage: Eukaryota > Viridiplantae > Streptophyta > Magnoliopsida > Malpighiales > Euphorbiaceae > Hura > Hura crepitans. The sequence goes on from CANXYI011212289.1 coordinate 3,718, forward strand.
CTATAGTTACCTCCACTTTGATGTGGGCTGTAGATGTGTGTGTAAGTTATCATTAAATTTCAAAATGGTGAGGAACACATACCTGCACCCTTAGTTAGTTTAGAGAGCTTTCTATACTTGGTATGTGCAACTTTAATCTACTATTATAGGCATGCCCTTGGGGCAGATAAAGAAGCCTTAAGGTTGCATTGGTGATTCTAATTGCTTTCTCTAATTACTAGGTGTGAATTGAGTTGGTTTAATGGTCATGCTCTTGAGATTGAAAGAGAAGCCTTGAGGTTAAACTTTGATGATTTTGAGAGCTTTTTTACTCGATAGGTTTGACTTACATAAGCTTAATGGTCATGCTCTTGAGAGCGGAAGAGAAGCTTTGAGGTTGAATTTTGTTGATTATGGTAGGTTTTTAGCTCGAATCTTTTCTCTGAGTAGGCATTATCTTTAATCATAGGCAATTGCAAAAAATGCTGCTTGAGATGAAAAGGGTCATAAAAAGCTTATTAGCTTGCCCTCAATGATTAAGGTTGTGCTAATGCATTAAAGAGTGAAAAGCTTATTAGCTTGCCTCCTACATTGGTAAAAGCTCAGGCATTAATGTAGACATTGGGTCCTGGGCTCTTTAGATCAAATTGCCTAATGATGAAAAAAGGACAAGGTTCTTGCAAATGGGAACTTTAGTCTCTGATCAAAAGTTCTTCTCTGGGCCAATGGGTTGATTTTTCATAGAATTATAAAAACAACAGTGTTTATCATAAGAAAATGGTTAAAAATACACAAAAAAAGGATTTTTTTAATCAAGTTTTGCCATTTTTGAAAAAATAACATTTTTTTGAAGGAGTTAAATAGCCATTTATAGACTTACCAAAATGACTAATTTTTATTAGAGAGAAAATAGCCGTATTGATATATTACAAAATGGCCATTTCATTTAAAATTTGAATCAACATTTTTCATTTTTGAACACAAAATGGATGTTTGGCTTAAAAATGGCTTTTTTCCTTCATACAGCCTGATTATGAATTGACGACTTTGCATCAGTCAAGGTGATTAACTTTTCTCGATAAATGTGCATTTACAAACAAATAAAACGCTTTTAAACACTAAAATTGTATACTTTCAAGGAGATTTTGGGAATTGTCTTTAGTTTTATTCCTAAGTCAATTGGAGAATGATCTTAAGGCAATTATACCTAATGGGTCATTTAGTTTTCTTTTCTTTTCTATATTTGAATTATCCATCTACCAGTTAAGTGTGGTAATCTAATTTTATTGTTATCTTTCTTTTATTATCCATTTACTAGTTAGATGAAATAATTTAATTAGCAACATCGTAATACCTTTAGTGTTTAGTTTTGTTCCTTTTATTCATTTATTTTTTCATCATGAAATTAAATCATTTTTATAGTAACTATGCATAATGGTTTAATTGTTATGCCTTTTCTTTATCATCAATCTACGACTAGATGGAATGAGTTAATCATATTGCAAGTTTCTATTTTTTATTTAATTATTTTCTTTTATTCTTTCATTGTAAAATTAAATTATTTGTCTACCAATCAAACACGATGGTATAATTTTTATGCCTTTCTTTTATCATCAATTTACAACTTAAATGGATAATTTAATTGATATTATATCATAATTTATGTCTTTTATTTATTTGTTTCTTTTTTTTATGGAATTGGATTATTTGTCTACTAGATAGGAATAATAGTTCGAATCCTTTTTTAAATGTTGTTTATGTAGTTTTTTTTATCTCATATCTATAATGCTATCTATAATTTCAAGTTTCATTATTCAAAATTTTATTTACTCTACTTGTGAATTAATGTTTCATTCATAAGTGATATTTTAGAGTTATTATATAACTTAATCAGATAATTTCCTTCATTCAATATTCCTTATATGGAAGGACTGATATTCACTTTTTCCTTTCTCTTTATTGCCTTTCTTTTTAGATAGAATATATCATAGGCAATTTTCGTGTAATCAATATTTCCTTGGTTATAATTTATTTTAAGGAATTTCCTTGTAATTTTTTAGTTAGAATATAATTTATGTAATTTCCATGTATTTTCTATTCTTTTCTTTTTCTGTATATTTTTCTATGAATGTTGTAAAAGGTAGAAGAAATTATTTTCTTCATTAAAGGAAAGTGGCCAAATTGGTTTTTATATAATTAAATTGGTGTTTTGTAATTTTTTTTAATTTTCTTAAACAAAAGTCACAGTAATGTAAAAATATGTTCTGTAAAAATGACATGTGGCTAAATTTCTCAAATTAAGCAATGACCTAGTTTAGTGCATGTACATTTTCTGTTTAATTTTGTATTTTCCTTTTAATTTTTGTAACCTTCCATGTTGATATGTGTTCAAATGTGTTTTAATTTAAGATTTTATATGAGGAAAATGACAAAATTATTAATTTAAATCTTAATTCTGTATTAGCTTAAGGTATAAATAAGTGCACAGTTTTAGACTATTCTCTAATATGGCCATACAAGGTATTTTCCAACCTTTTGTTGGGTGGCAACTTTACCTACCTTTTGGTGCTCGACTTACAGTTTCTAATCGATCATTAGAAATGGTATTAAGAATGCTTAGAATGCCTTATCATCTTTCAAAATTTGAGGGGTGTAAACTAGGTAGATTTTTAATCATTTTGAGTTGACTTATCATAAAAAAATTGGACACAAACCTTAGGGTTAAAGCTAAGGGCTTAATAGTCTTTGTGAGAATGTCAAAGGTATTGATTTTGCATTTAATAACAAATAAGTTTGAGATAGTAAAGGGGAAAAATGGGTTGTAGAAATAGTAGTGTGAAAGCTAACATAGGGTTGGGTAGGTTTGATTGGGCGTGAAAGTATGACATGGTTTGCTTGAGGCCTTGAAGAATGGTTAGTGAGTGAAGCTTAAAGAAGGGCACACATTTGTTTAGTTGAAAAGGGGTGACTCGGATTCATGTGACATTTTTATCCAATCAGATAAAGTGACTAACATCTGATCAGAGAAGTTGTGAGATTTCGTGGGACATTTTAGCTTTTAGAAGCCATAGCTGTCCAAATCCATTCAAAATTTAAATGAAACCTTTCATTATCCCTATTTTTCTTTCTCTTTCAATTCCTATTTTCATTGCTCCCCTTCTTTGTTAATTATTTCTTCAATTTTCAATGGCAAACCCACCCAAAATCCTTATATTCTTGGCTCTACCAAGAGTAGTGCTTGAGTAGTGGGAGGATATCAACTTCGAGCAACTCATCAAGTTCCACAAGAAAGGCATTCTCACTTGCTGCAGGATTCATTTGGAGGGTGGATCCTAGTGTTTCACCTTCTACATGAGCACATCTATGATGATGTTCTCCATATGGTAAGTACTGATTCTTGTTTTTTTATTCATTCTACCTTTTTATCTTTCTTTTTGCATTGCCATTGGTGCTATTTCTGGAAATATAGCATTGGACATTCATCCAATAAGATGTTTTTGAAATCTAATAACCTTGAACATTCGATTTGATATGGATTTTTGCATGGAACATAATTTTTTAGGCTTCCTTAACATTTAGAATCTTGTCTCTAGCTTGAAAATTAGATTACGAAGTAGATTAATGGTTGGAATTAAGTGAAATAAAATTAAAAATTTTCACTTCCTTTCAAGAATATTCATCCAATCAGCTGTGTGTTTTATCCAATCAGATGATTATTCTTGCATTGACTCTAGTGATTTTACATCTGATTAGATGAGAGTTCTTACTCTGCTAGAGCTTGACGCATATGATTGGATGAAAAAATGTTAGATCCTTTGCAACAAATGAATCTCTCTTTCATTTTATGTTTATTATGAGGAAATCATCTTATTAAAGGTCCTTTCATTTGTTTGATTCGACCTTCATCCGATCAAATGATTTCTCCTTATTTAGAGGCATTTTGTATTCCTTTTTGATATTTTATTATTTGTTTATGAATTTTTATGATGTTCATACATCTAATTAGGGATTGTGTCATCCATGTGTGCATTCATTTAGATACCTTTCATTCGATCGATTGTTTGAATAATATTCCTTATTTGCTTATATTTTCTTCATGCTTTTCATCATTTTATACTCCTTGAAGTAACACCCAAAGTTGTTGGCTTGTGTTTTGCATAAAATGATCAAGACTAGGAGTAATATGTCTAAGGCCTACCAATGGTACAGTTGATTTATTAAGGGCATTTGGACTTGATTCTTAATTATTGGTATGGGTCCCCTCATAGCTGGCCAATTAGAGAATGATAGCAAAAGGTGAGACCTCTTAGTTATGTGAGCACTTGCGAAGAGGTTAATGGAAACCACCCACACTTTATAGTTTTTATAGGGAGAAATTACTATTACCCCTTTTAACTTAGTTATTTGATCGAGATCCCTTGCTCAAGTTAGCCTTTGAAGCACAAACGAGCTCTAGTGCACTATTCCAGTCAGAAGTGGAATAACTATGTGAGCTTAATTCTTAGATTCCCATTTCAAAGGGAGTTAAGTGGCACCATCAAACTTTCTATAGTACTGGACCATTGGGATGCTCATGTCCTTGTTAGCACAGAGAAGAAGACTATTTGTGCATGAGCCTTCTATTTTTATGTCCTTAGGACTACTCTATTTATGAATTCAGGCGGTACTTTCTTTATAGCTTTCTTGCTAAACTTGAGGTACCTGGAGCAGATCTTAGTGTAGGATTAGGGGACCCTAGGACTGGCATTCCTTTACCACTCCTTAAACTCTTATGTTCGAGGATTCCTATATTTTAAGGGATTGGTAATGGCCATGTTGGTGAGTTCTTTTGTTTTCCTTCTCTTTCTATCTTTTTTTTATTTTTATTTGTTTATTATTATTTTTTTGTCTTTTGTGACTCTTTGGTCTTTGCTTATTTAGGGCTAAGTCTAACATTCTGTGTAATGCCTCAATTAAATTGAAACAAAAATAAATATGGAAATAATTTTCAAAGGCTTATAATTATATATTTCTGTATAGATAAAGGAATAAAATAAAATAATGAAGAATGGAAGAATTAAAAGGAGTATATACCTAGATAAGGTATGGGATGTTGGATGGATGTTAAGGAAGTGATCTTAGCCATCCATCCTAAGGCATATAAAAGGGAGAATGAATAATGGAGAAAAAATTGAATGTTTTTCTTCTCTACCATTCTCTCAAGTTTCTTGACAACCTAATTGCTTTTTGCTTACATCTATATCAAGATTAGGTTATCTTGCAGTCATCTTCTATTATTCTTCTTATTATTATTGCTAATTGATGTATATTTGGATTTATTTCTAATGTGGTTGTTGCCATTAAATACAAAGAAGAAGAGGAAGAGAGTTCAAAGAGGAAATTAAAGGGAAAAAAGTGATTGAGAAAGTTCATATCCCTTTATTCTGAGGCTAGTCAAACTGAAATGACTAATGACTTAACCTAAATCTCACTCCTCAAATCTTAAAGGACAAAAATGAAATTAGAGGAATCTCGAGCCATTCTTATTTGATTAGCCTAGAAAAAGTGAGTTGGGCACCACAAGGTAGGAGTCCTCACCTAACTGAAGTTGGGAAATACCTTATAGGGCCAAAACCAGAGAATGGTTATGAACCTTACTCCTATTTATATCTCAAGTTAATTCAGAACTCTAGATTAAGTTCATAATTTTATCTTTTTCCTAAAGTATTTTTTTGAAATTTAAAAAAAATAAAAAATTCAATGATGTAGAGAAGTAATAAAATGAGCATATTTAAGCATAAAAGAAATACATGAATTTAAAGGAAACATATATTAAATATGGTAATTGATTCTTTTTGAGATCTTTAGTCCTCGAATGCCAATTTATGAAAATAAGTTTTATTATTATGACTTTTATTAAAGAAAAATCAAAATCCATTTTATTAGAAAACCTCAATTAATTAAATAGAAATCAAGTTTGTTATTTTTCATAACGCATAAAAATCTTTTTCTACCTATTACAACATTCATGGAAAATATAGAAAAATTTTCAGAATAAAAATTAAATTACGTGGTAATTACCTAAAATACATTCTAACTGAGAATAATAAAGAAACAATAAACAAAAGGGGCAATTAGTTAGAAAATAAAGATCAAAGAAAGTAAAGAAACAAAAAAAAAAAATAAGAATAACAACAAATAAAATAAAAGAATAAAAAAGTTAAATTCATCAGCGATTTGATAAGAGGGAAATATAAACAAGTCAGATGAAACCCCAAAAGATCTAACAACTCGCATATACAACAAAAACACAATGTTAGTATGAATGAAATAATAAAATGAAAATTATGAAAGGAATAAATAATAAAATAGCATAAAATAAACAATTAAAGAAATAAATAAGAAAGAACATAAAATAAACAATTAAATAAATAAGAAATAAGATGTCAATTAAATTATGACATTTAACTGATAAATGGATGGAACAGGAAAAGAATAAAAATTAAATAAAAAAGGGCATAATATTAGTAATATACAAATAGTAAATTATCTCACCTAATTGGTAGATGGATAAGAAAATAAAACAAAATAAGGGTACCATATCTAACTAGTAGATAGGTAACAAATAAAATAAATTAAGGTTACCATATTTAACTAGTAAATATGCAACAAAGAAAATAAAATAAGAGCACCATATCTGACTCACAGATGGATGAAAAAAAAGAAGAAATAATAAAAGGAAAAAGATAATTGGTGGACCCACCATGTATAATTACCTTTAGAATTGATCTTTAGTTGACTTAAGAGAAAAAGAGAAAATTATTTTGAAAAATCAATTTAAAAATAAGAAAACAATGTTTAGAAAACCATTTTTTTATGTTTATGGGTGTGTATGTACCGAAAAAATCTAACCCTTTAGACTAACAAGCACATTTGAATTT
>CANXYI011212321.1:0-14212 GCA_948208565.1 Hura crepitans
AAAGCCAATGGTCTATTCAAAATATTTAAGTATTAGGTTGTAATATTTTTGGATTATTTTGAGCAACTTTTTAATTATTTTACGATTCAACTTTACTTACAGCACTATTCATAGGACACTACCATAAAATCTTCTTTAGTATTTTTAACCATCCAAATGACTTTGGATTGGCTTCAAACTTTGCCCAAATTTTTGTCATAAGTAATATTCCCATTAGTACACATAGTGTGACTCTAGTTTTAAGAAGCACTAATCACCCTAGAAAAGTACTATTCACGAGAGTCGAGATTTTTAGGTCATTACATTTCTTCCCTTTTTAAAAGAGATGTCATCCTCGACATACATAGTTTAAAGAGATGTGGATATTGCTCTCTTATCTGAGCTTTGCTCTCCTATGTCGCTTCTTCCATGTCATGATGTTGCCATAAAACCTTCACTAACAGCATTGTCTTATTCCATAGCTCTTAACTCCTCTAGCTAAGTTACTTATTGGTTCTTCCTCATAAGACAAGTCTAGTCATATCTCCACTTTTTCAACTATCAACACATGTGAAAGGTCTAATTTTTACCTTCGCAACATCGAGATATGAAACACATCATGAATATGTTGCAACTCTAAAGATAAAACCAGTCTGTAAGCTAATTAAGCCATACATTCTGTGATCTTGTATGGCCCATAAACCTCAAACTCAACTTTCCTTTCTTACCAAACCTCAACACCTTTTTCTTTAGAGATACCTTAAGAAAAAGCGTGTCATTAACTTCATACTTGATGTCTCTTCTCTTCAAATCCGTATAGGATTTTTGTCTATTTAAAGTAGCCTTCAACCTTTCTCTAATAATCTTCACCTTCTCTTCAGCATCATTGACTAAATTCAATCCCATAAGCTTATGGTCACTTAACTCATTCCAACATAAAGGAGTCCTGTATTGTCTCTGACACAATGCCTCATAAGTAGCCATACCAAGGCTTGCCTAGTAACTATTGTTGTAAGCAAACTCTGCCAAAAAGATATACTCATCCTAGCTACCTTTGAGCTCTATGGTATATGCTCAAATCATATCCTCAAACACTTGAATAAGCCTTTTTGACTGCCCATCCATCAGAGGATGAAAAATCGTGCTAAAACTCTGCCTAGTTCCTAAAGCATTTTAGAGTTCCTCCAAAATCTTGATGTAAAATAGGGATCTCTATCTAAAAGAATAGAAGATGGCACTCCATAAAGCCTAACTATCTCATCAATATACAGTTTAGCCAAATTCTCGAAAGAATAATCCTTTCTTATTGGAATACAGTGATCTAACTTTGTTAATCTATCAATCATCACCCATATAGAATCATGCTTGTTCCTGGTCATTGGTAGTCCAATCACAAAACCCATAGAGACTCGATTCCACTTCTATTTTGGGATTGTTATAGGTTGTAGCAAACTAGAAGGAGCTTGATGCTTGACCTTCACTTGTTAACAAGTGAGGCATCTGGTCAGATGATCAGCTATGTCTCTCTTTGTGCTCGGCCACTAATAGATTGTCTTTAAATCCTAGTGCATCTTAGTACTACTAGGATGCATAACATATGGTGCATTGTGCATTTCTTGCAAAATCTACTATCTTGCATCCTTAGTATCTGGTACACCAAGGTGCTTATAGTAAAACAAATAACCGTCCTCCTTGATCACAAACCTAGTAGACTTCCCCTCTTCGATCATACTCATAGTACTCTAAAGCCTATGATTATCCTTTTGGGAATCCTTCACTGCTTGCATTAGACATGGCTTGACTTGTAGCTTAGCTAACAACCCACCATCATCTTATAGCTATAAGTTAACATGCATCGCCTTTAAAGCTAACATAAACTTCCAACTTAAGGCATCTATAACCATATCAACTTTCAGATAATGATAAATAATAAGAAAATCATAATCCTTGATAAACTCTATCCAACTTCTTTGCCTCAAGTTTAACTCTTTCTATGTCAGTAGATAACTCAAACTCTTATGGTCAATGTAGACATAGTACTTTTCCCTATAAAGATAAAGCCACTATATCTTTAAAGCAAACATAAAGGTTGAGAGCTCTAAGTCAGGTGTCATAGAGTTTTTCTCATGAGGTTTTAATTACTGTGAAGCACAAGCAATGACTTTGCCATCTTACAGAAGTACACATCCTAACCTATTCAGTAAGGAATCACTATATATGGTGAACTCTTTTCTTAACACTAGCTGAACCAAAATTAGAGCCTCGATCAACATACTCTTGAGCTTATCAAAACTCTATTATCCCACTTAAACTTCACATCCTTCCTCAGAAGACGTGTCATAGGGGTTGTTATCAAGGAAAATCCCTTAACAAACCTTCTATAATATCTAGCCAAACCTAAAAAACTCCTGATCTTAGTTATATTCCTAGTTGGTATCCATTAGATTACAACTTGAATCTTACTAAGATACACCTTTATGCCATCTACCGGTGCTATATACCCTAAAAACAAAACTTCCTAGCCAAACCTAAGAAACTCGTAATCTCAATTATATTCCTAGTTGGTATCCATTAGATTACAGCCTGAATCTTACTAGGATAGACCTTTATGCCATCTGTAGATGCTATATACCCCAAAAACAAAGCATCCTAGCCAAACCTAAGAAACTCCTGATCTCAGTTATATTCCAAGTTGGTATCCACTAGATTACAACTTAAATCTTACTAAGATAGACCTTTATGCCATCTGCTGATGCTATATACCCTAAAAATAAACTTCCTCTAGCCAAAACTCACACTTGCTAGGTTTAACGTAGAGTATCTCATCCCTTAAGATCTATAAAATTGTTTATAGATGCTTCTCATAATCTTCTTAGTCCTAAGAATACACAAGGATGTCATCGATGAAGACTACTATAAACTGATCTTGAAATGGCATAAAGATCCGGTCCATAGGATCCATGATTGTTGCTGGTAAATTAGCTCACCCAAAAGGCATCACTAAGAACTTATAGTGACCATATCTAGTCCTAAAAGTTGTCTTATGTATGTCTACCTTTTTCACTCTCTGCTAATAATACCAAGATCTAAGATCAATCTAAGAAAAGACACCTGGCCCTCTAAGCTGATAAAAAAGGGCATCAATCCACAATAAGGGATACTTATTCTTAATGGTGACTTTGTTTAACTATTTGTAATCCATATAAAGCCTCAAAGAACCATCATTCTTCTTGAAAAAGAACTAATACTCCCCATGGTGAAACACTCGATCTTATGAAACCTTTATCAAGAAGATTTATCAACTGTATCTTTAACTCCTTTAGCTCTACAAGAGCTATCCTATATAGCACTATAGAAACTAGTGTTATGTTTGGCATCACCTCAATTCCAAATTCTAACTCCCATTTTAGTGGCAAATAGGGTAGTTCATTTAGGAAAACATACTCAAACTCAACCACAATAGGAATTGGACTTGCTTCTGATACTTCCATTTTAGTATCAACCACATATGCAATGTAGGCTTAATAATCCTTTTGCATCATCCATTTGCCATAACTACTAATATTATATTAGCCATGAAATCTAATCTCTCACTAATCAATGTCACTTTTGACCCATCACTAGCTTGCAATGTGATACTCTTCCTCTTAGAATCCACCATAGCATGATACTTGGACAACTAGTGTGACACCCCCTATCAGATTCCTAAAGAACCCGACAAGCAATCCACTTCCAAGCAAGTCTCCCATCTCAGGATTGCTCTAGGAGAAAACTTCTTAACACTTATAGACTATGTTGAAAAGCTATTAAATATGACTTAGATGTCCAATCTAAAACATATGCACATGCATACATGGCCTGACAGACTCAGATAAAGCTTTTATAGACCTTTTATTGGTTTCAGAAAAATTAGGCAACATAACAGTTACTCGGGTGATAAACCAAAAGTTTTTCAACACCTGTTAAAAACACTTCTATATACAATAACTCATAACCTCCACCTGTACCTTCTAGTCCCCCAAACAACATCAGCACATCTCATATATGTCAAAGTCAAACAAATAAGGCCTTAGGCCCACAACTATATGAAAACAAATAATAAACATAGCTTAAAACAACCTTAAACACCCATTTATTTATAATTATTTTGCTTAACCTTATAGACTTCTGTAGTTCTAAGATTGTTGGACACATAACCTATAGTTCTTACATAAGTGCTTACTACATACATCGATACACAAAAACAATTAGATCCTTATTGTCTCCATTGCTACACTTCACATACTACAAGGCTAGACAGTTATCCTTGCTTACTTGTGTACTAAAACACTGATACACTAAGTATAAAACTCAGTGGTGAATTTAATAAATTAAAGCATGTCTTATCCAAGCGCATAGAGGCTTCAATACATTAGCAATAAAGGATTTGAATATATAGGTCCAATTTTAATGAAATGCAATGACATTTCATTTACATATATATTCATCAGCTGGGTTAATACAGTTATGTCAGACACATGCAAGTCATAAAATAATGGTCTAAGTGTAAAGTGTGAGTAACATGCCAAATAACTGATGACATTCAAAATACTATGTCATATGTTCTTCAAATTTATGAAAATGTCACAGTGATAATTATATTTAGTTTATTTTTGCAATTTATTCAATTATTCTATTGTTCCCAGGTGTATTATTTAAATTATTGAATAGGCCGAACTAGGTAGACTACACTTATAGACACTGCAATAGGAGGGAACTCAAAGATGTGCATTGGCCCACATTTTGGACCCCAACCACTGCACCAACCTATAGTCTATAGGGATCAGTTCATAAGAACCTCCTAAGGGGCAAAATACTAATCATATCAAATAATCCATCTTGGTTTGCCCAGCAGACTAGTGCAGTGGCACTTCTGGGGACCTTCGCTATTGCACCGGCATAATTCAATATATAATCAATATGCTACCAATAAAGAGTGTTTGCCCTGTACAATGCTCTGCCTTGTAGACTAGTGCAATGGTTCAATAATGAATTCAATTGCTGCACCGACCTAGTATAATAATCAGACTATCTAGCAACTACTAATCCTTAAGTTGATCGGTCAAACCATCTAGTGGGTGTTTAACTAATAGGCCATCTGGCTATCTTTTTAAGTTTATTTATTTATTGATCATCATTTTATAATATTTAATAATGTGTTAATAGTCAATTATGAATTCGTTTCAGTAGTTAGAATTCAACCTTGATAGTTACAAGCCCTTTTTTGTCCTACCAGATAATTATGAGTTTGTTTTCTGAGTTCAATTCAAATTCAGCATATAAGTATATTTAAGTCCATTTTATTTTAATATTTAAAGTTCCATTATGTATAGTTTTTGAGCAGTATTTAAGACAAGTTCAAAATAGTCCTATTTATAGGCTTATAACTATAAATTTTAGGCATCTTTCTATGCCTCATTTCATGCCAAGCACTTAACCCTTATAGGCATAAGTCTATACCAAATTACACTTTCACATTAGCCTTAAAATGGCCTAACATGTCATTTAATTAAGTTTACAAAGGGTTATAATATAGGCACCATTTTGTGCCATAATAATTCACATCTTTAAATTAAGTTTTCCATAACTTTGTGAAGGCAATTTCAAAACATTTTCCTTTAATTTGTTTTAAGTGATTATTTTGTTATGTATTATCCATTCTTTACATGATGTTTTACTTCCACACATGAATTATCTTGTCACTTTATTGGTATACAATTATTTCCATTCTAATCATATTACTTTCATACATTGATATTAACCATTTCATGCAAATTATGCCTATGTTTCCATGCTACCTCTTTTGGGCAATCATGCCTAGCAACGAATGACATACATTTTCCATAGGTGATCACATTCACATGCCATATCTTATTAGTCTAGTGCATAGCCATATACACTACTAGAGAGCCATGCATTATAGCCTACTACACCTCTATGTTTCGGCCATAGATAAATCATATAAAAAATGCGTTATTCAATTAATTTACAACCTAGGCATATTTTTCTATACCATACTTAACTACTATTATAATCTCTCCACCATTTGCACCACCATACATACCCTAAACCTCGCACACCTCTTAGCCAAGCATCACAAGAGTGATGTACATGCCTTTATTCCAAAGCAAGCACACCCTTATATTATTTGTGCACATATATATGTCTTAAATAATTGTTATAACATATATATATATATATATATATATATCTACATGTATATGTAATTGTACATTATATCATGCATCCCTACCTTTTACACCTCCCAAAGTGACTTAAGAATATCTTTAATCTATTTTATAATACATATAAAAGAGGTCACTATTCACATCCCTTCCTTTTTGAGGCTAGTCAAATCGAAATAGCTAAAGACTCGACTTAAATCTCACTCCTCGAGTCCTAAAAGATGAGAAGGAAATTAGAGGAATCCTAAGTTGCTCCTATTTGATTAGCCTAGAAAGAGCGAGTTAGGCACTAGAAGGTAAGAGTCACCACTTAACCAATGTTGGGAAATACCTTATAGGGCCAAAACAAGAGTGGCTTGGAACCTTACTCTTATTTATACCTCATGTTAATATGGAATTTTGATTTGAATTTTATAATATTATCCTTTTCTCAACTGAGTTTTACAATTAAAATAAATCACATATTCATGATGAAGGAATCACAAAACATATTTACAAAAATAAATAAAAGTACTTTGAAATTAAAAATGTCATACATGAAATCAGGTGATTGATTATCTTGAGAACTTTAGTTCTCACATTTTAACTTTAGAAAATAGATTTTATTATGATGACTTTTATTAAGAAAAATCAAAATCTATTTTATTAACAAAACACCAATTAATTATGTATAAAATGATTTTGATTATTTTTACAACATGCAAAAATCATTTTTTACCTATTACAACATTCATGGAATATATAGGGAAATAATAAAAAAAAATAATTCACAAGTTAATTACCTAAAGTACATTATAACTGAATAAAAATAAACTTACATTTGGAAGATCCTAAAATACAATCTTAATAAATAAATAAATAAATAAATGAAACAATGATAAAGAGAATAAGCAAGAGAAAATAAAGAGCAGAGTAAAAACAATAAAAATGAGAAAGAAATAAAAATAAAGGAATGGCAAAGAATACTTCATCGATGTTTAATGAAATGGTAGAAAGAAAAGATAATCAGGCCCCAACAAATCAAATGACTCGTATCACAATAAAATTAAGATGTTAGTATACAAAGTAAAATAGAAAGATGAATAGAAATAAAATGAAATAAATAATCAAATAAATATGATAAAAATAATGTACAAATAATATATTGTCACATATAAGTTGTAGATGGATAAAAAAGAAAGAATGAAAGATAAAAAAGAGAAAGGTTGGTCGACACACCGTGTATATTTGCCTTCATAAATAATCTCAAAAAAATAAAAATTATGTACAAAACCTTCAAGAAATATGAAAATAGGGTTTAGAAAGCCTTTTTTTTTATGTTTTTGGTGCACATATATCGAGAAAAAGTCCTCCCTCTTTTTGGAAAATCAACTTTTAGTATTTAGACACGAGTCCCTAAGGCAAAAAAATGACCATTTTAGTGGTGAAAATGGCCATTTTTGCCAAAATAGACATTTTGCCAAAATGACCATTTTGTGGGAAAAATAGTCGTTTTCCCCCTTTATAATGATCCTTTTAGCAAAAATGGCCATTTTGGTAGGTAAAATGGCCATTTTCATGAAAACTATTATTTTCCTTATGAAAATAGCCATTTTTCAAACTTTGATTTTTTTAGCCCTCAACCCACCACAAATGCCTATTTTTCTTGCATTTCAAGTCGCACCACAAGAGTTTTTGAGTTGGCCAAAGACTTAAAGGACATATTTTTAAAGAAAACTTTGAGATCTTTGAATTAGACATTAATATCCCTACTTATCAAGATTTTTTGTCCTTTCATCATCATTAGGCAATCCGAACATAGGATCCCTAAAAACTTAATATTTACAGTCATAATTAAAATTTCATTTCTGAATCCTAGCAACTTTACTATAATTCACTCAAATAATTATTTCTATTTCATGTCACGCACGTGCATTACATGCCAATTCCATACATCACCCCTTTAGTCTATTTAGAGATAACTATACACCTACCCTTTCTAATAATTCAACACACTAGTTAACATGCTATTATGCCCTTAACACAATTCTAACTTATGCCAATAATTCCCACACCATGTATCACCCTTACACTCATTGCTTAAATGCACACACATACACTATGTTACTATAGAAGAAATTGTCCTCAATACAAGTAATCCATATTAACCCCCTTGATGCCACCAAGAAATTAAAATTCTCTACTCCTATGCATAAGGCAATAACTAGATACAAACACATATATAGCTACATGAATTCCTTCCCACTTATTCCCACCAAGATAGTAAGAGTAGTGCCTCTCCTTATGTTATATCACATCTAATTACCACTAAGATACATATTCAAAATTCTGCTATAATTTAGAAGTCCAGCTTATTAGGGCCTCAATTAGACAATAAAGAAAACCAAGGGATGATAGAATTTAATTAAATTTACATACTTGTTAAGAATTCTAATAGATTTCCATCCTCAAATCACCACTATACCTTCTATGAATTCTCCCCTTTGGCTGCCCCTTGCATTTCCAATCTTAAAGACCACTAACACATACATAATTACCACTTGAAAATCTTAAATATAGAGGCATTCTTAGGGAAGAAAGATTTTCCAAAAATGAAAAATGAAACCAAAGGAATTTAACTTACTTTAACACTAGATTTGCATGCTACTTAAAGAACTTTGTCTTATCCATTATCTCTTTTTTATTGGCTTTCTTTCATGTTAAGGGAAGCCATCTCCCTCAAAACTTGAATGGTAGCCTACCATAGAGAATTTAAGGGCTTTAGATTGAGGGAATTAGGCTGAATAGCAAGGGAAATTAAGAAAAAGGGTTGTCCCAATATGTATAGTAATAAAAGAGGAAAAAATGAAAGAAAATAGAGTGGATGGAGGAAAATGTAAGGGCTAGGAATCATCCAAAGGGTTTAGCCATGTGGTCGAGCTACTGAGTAGGTGTTAAGAGGCCTCGAGTCATGACACAAAGAATCCGAGCATCTTAAAACTTGATTTTTTTTAATAATAGGGGCTACTAACTTTGGGAAATTTTTAAAAATCACACTGTCATCAAAAAAGTGTGATCTATGTTCTTAAAATCCTCATTTAATCTAATTACATGCTCGAAAATTTTTGTAGCAAAATTCCATCAGGAAGTAACGAAACCAAATTATCAGGAATCTCTATTTTTTGGTAGAATTTTGGGGAATTTTAAAATTTCACATGAACCTCTAAAAATCATTGTGTTTATTTCTAAAATCCTTAAATAGCCTCATTTAAAGGGACACAAAATTTCACAATCAAATTCCTTCGGGAGATAAGCTAGCGAAAATTCTCAAAAATCACAATGTTGCGAAAATACAAAAAAATTCTCAAACGACCTCAAAAAATTAGAATTCCTTCTTTATTGGCCTTATTACAGTTTATAACCTTAAAGGTATGATATTTTCATGTCCGTCTAGGCTCATCTTGGTTCATTCATGGCCTAAATCAATCTAAGCCTATGGCCAACTAACTTACAGCCCAAAATAATATATTAGTTCTATTAAATTTCTAATTTAAGTTATTTTCATCTTGTTTTAGACTCGTAAAGTTTAATGGATAGTGTACCCTACCTCGGGCCTCATGAAGGTGACCTGACACTCTGAGCACACCTCTTGAGTCTCGAGGTACTATCCCTAAAGCCTCAGCATATGAGGGTTACAACTAGTCCATGCCAAATATAAGATCGAGCTCATTAAATGGCAATTCAATGAGATCCGCTAAGAAATATGTCCTTGTGCTATCAAAGGATAGCCTTTGTTTACTTTGTTCATTATGATGTGCTATCTTATAGGATTGCTAACCATCATATCCAAACTAAGGTCATTTAACTCTAAACTCTAATCTATAACCCGTGCTTTTTAGATATATGAATGTGTGGGCCCTGCGTCTATCAGTGCTAAAGTTAGTAAATCAAAGACATATAAAATACCCACTATAAGCTTTAGAGCATCTACCTCCTCTCTAGCCCATATGGCATACTACCTGGCTTGAGCTCTACTCTCTGACTAGCCCTAGCTTTGCTCCTAATGTCTCTCTTCTATGATAACTCTAATGGTCTAACTAGATAATCTATTTGAAAATGCTTTTTAGAGCCATAACCCCAGCAAACTCTGGAAGTAGCCTTCCAACATACACTCAGTGTGTCCTATAACAAGTCTCATAAGCTGGTGTCGACACACTCCCAATAGTAGATCTAGGAGCACCTAATGTCTAAGTCTATGCTTTAGAACCTTATCCTGACCATTAAGACCGATCTGACTTCTTCCTCTATTATCACCTAGACTGATCCCCTTTTTATTTCTTATCAGTTGTATAACAATAACTACCCTGTCCCAGGCTATAAGATCTCTTTTAGAAGCTATCTCTTCTTTATCTCAGCTAATATACCATCTCTATTGTATGACAAGCTACTATCAAGGCTTAAAAATCCATGATCTGCATCAGAGCAACTTGTTATATAATGTCCAGATTCAACCATTTCCTAAAATTCTTGTAGCGAACTTCCTCTATAGCCACCATAGCCTTAGTATATCTACTTAAGTGAGCAAATTCATTCTCATACTTAGATATAGTCCCATGTTTCTACCTTAAGTCTATGAACTCCTAGTTATTTTAAACCATGTAATGCTCAATTATGTATTTCTTCTTGAATTCTTAAAGAAAGAACTCTTATTAAGACCAGTAGGCATCTTAGGCTCTGTAATGGTCTCCTACCACTTTAAAGCTTCCTCTGACAACATAGAAGTAATACACATTGTATACTCGTCCTAAGGACACTTTAACTACTGCATAATCCTAAGCATCTGATCTAGCCAATATTCAGCTTTACTCGACTCATCCAGCTCTTCACCTTTGAAAAACTCAGTCCTATTCTTCAATAGTCATTACATTTATGTCTTCTAAAAAGTTTACTGCTCTTAAGGTATGGGAGGTGGAACAGTGTGAACTATAGCAACTATAGTAGTAACAGCTGTTATCGCCTACCTAACAAACTCTAACATCATTTGTAGCCAAGCTGGCTAACCCTACTATAAATGTACAGCATGCTATGTCACTAGAGGTCATGTACTCTAGTTGTGCCTTGCTTTATCCAAAAGCCATAAGAGTATGGCTTTTATACTTCCTCCTATTTGCTTCAAGTAATATTATGACTCATCTCAATACTTGGTGGTAAGAGAAACAAATTATGAACCCCACATGTAAAACATCATGATGTAAACATACTACAACTACTACAGTGCTCTTGTATAACCCACACATTTAAAAGAAAGCCTAAACCTAAGCTCTAATACCACTAAATGTTGCAACCTTATACCCGTCTTAAACACCGGACCCGAATAGAGAGCGTGCACACCTACCAAGATCTAATTCTACTATCCATAAAACCTTAATAAATTAAAACCTTAATTAATTAAAACATTTCTTGACACAAAGAGTTGTAAAAACACTAAAAACCATTTCGCACACTTTATGAGGCAACAAGTCATGTCAAAAATTTAGCAGCATAATGGCTGTATCATGACACTTTCCCAAATAGTAAACCTATTAAAAACACTTCTAAAATAATATACATCATGACACAACTCCAACTGGGTCCTTTTAACCGTTTAATCATTATAGAAACAACATAGAGCCTCAGGCTCATTACAAGTAACATTCTCACATACATCATTAAAAGAAATCATAAAAGTCATACAAGAAATATAAAGTTTTTGAAATAAACATAGTTTAAGTTACAAAATTGACCCATGTTTAAAAATTAGGCCTAATCCATCTAGAATCACAAGAGTATCACTATCTATATTTGCATCATCATTATTTTACAAAATGAAACAAAAAGTACCCAAAAAGGGTAGTCTTCATTTTCACTCTTGTTGGGCAGAAGTTTTAGCTCTATTCTATTGCTCAATTACCTATGCATCATAAACAAAGCAATGCGCTAAGCTTTTTCTTAGTTGTGTAGTCACATCAGCCTGAATATTCTAATTATATCATGTAATTATTGATTTCACTTCAAAATTATGGCATGCTATCAATAGTAAGCATACAGTATGGTTTATAAGCAAATAAGCATTTTTGATATATAAGCATGTCAAGAAATATGCATATCCCACATTATATTCATACATATAGCATAACTATCATCAACATAAATAACATGAGCCATAAGCTTAACATGCACATTTATCTCTTCATAATATGCACATACTAATTTAAGCAATTATGGAAAGCTTAACAACATTGATTACATGTTATAGCTTCGTAGTCATGCATTAATCAAATTTTTGTTATACAAACATCTTTATACCACATCATCATTTTATAGTCTTTATATTATTTGACCAATTCCAATATCAAAGAGACAACTACCTAAGGCTAGATAGTGAATATCATAAGCTCGAAGGCACTCACACTTATAGGTACATAGATATAAGCCTGTAGGCACTTGCATCTGAAGATACGTAGAAACATAGGCTCATCGACACTCGTATCCAAAAATAGGTAGAAATATTGGCCTATAGGCACTCGCATATGAAGATACATAAAAACATAGGCCGATAGGTAATCATGTTTGTTGGCATGTAGAAACATATGCTTGTAGGTACTCATGCCTATTAACACATAGATGAGTGAACTTATAGGTCTCATACCTAAAGGTATGCTAGTAGCTGTTAAAAATCCTAGTTGACCGGTCAACCTATCCAAACTAGGTTGTCTAACTATATAGGTATCATTAAACTCATCATATTATGTCATTTAAGCCATTTATACAATTTACAGCATTTATACCATATCATCATATAATTATGTCTCCTTGGCCATTTTGCATATTGGCAAGGCCTAAAAACATATGCATATAACATAAGTCATGTAATCGTATCTTATAGCCAACTTAGGCTTACATAAAGCTCAGTACCACCAAAAGGTGACATTACTTACATGAAATAGCTCAAAACATCAACATATAGCATCACATTCATTCTCATGTCTAAACTCATGCCCTATTCAACCAACAAAGCATAAAGCCTTCAATGTAAGTGCAAAACTCTTTAATAGCTTTATTAACAAATAATATTATCATAAGACACATCTATGCATATATTCTCATTATTACTTCAATATGTTATTTAAAGCACTATTAGGCTTTATATGGCCATAACATATATCATACATGCACTTCTCAATTCAAGCATATTTAATCCACATCATTATCTTGAATTCACACCATATAATACATAATGTATTAACATTTGCATAAAAGCCATGTCTCGCATCCATAGACCAATTTAGACTCAATATTGGCATTTATCGATATTAGACACATAAAGCCACTTTACAAGGTAAAAAGTCCATATTTATGTCATGGGGGCATTTGGCCACTCCCACATACACACACTCATGCATTTAAACATGTGAAAGCACTCATAATTGAATTTAAGCCATTTTCTCCATACATAACTCATACATTTACTTTATGCCACAAATGTATCTAAGGCATTTCATTTTCATATTTGTAGCATACAGCCACCCATATATGCATACACATACCTATTTAATTATATAAAATCTCATGTAAGTGCATTAAAACCACATTAATCCATACTTGTATTTTTAGCTCTTATTATTGTATATTAACTCAATATTAACCTCAATAATAATCATAAGGAATTCAGCCTGTAAAAGCTACTCATACATTATCAATAATACACATTTATATCATACAACATTACCATTCAACAATATTTAATTAATTCATGCTTTATACTCCTAATAGACATTAATGCACTATATGTCATGAATGCACATGATACACATAATGCATTTCCAAGCATTTTCATTCATTTTAAAGTGATTAAAAATACAAAAATTAGTCATCAAGTATGCCCATAGCTATCCTAGGCTTTCTCCTTGCCTCGGGTAACTCGGTTCAAATTCTCGCTTATGAATTTAAATAGGTTCGATTTTAGAAAAACCATATAAAGTCAAATAATT
>CANXYI011212331.1:0-10216 GCA_948208565.1 Hura crepitans
TTTTAGTCACAATTCTATACCATTTGGCTATTAGATATTTTGCACATACCAAGATCTAAGTTGTGCTTCCAATGTGCCTATCATGCATTTACATGACACTTTCTGATGTGAACAAGCAAAACTCATACTACAACATAGACATTCTAAGACGTACCTATATAATTTTTTTTTATAGTAAATCATCAAGAAATGATATCATTTGTGTGTAAAATGTACATATCATCCCATTTAAATCACATAACCAAATACACTTCTAATATCATAAAATGGCAACAAACAACATATAGCAAGGATATAAAAGTTTCTAGTAGCCAAACTCACAGCCATTTCATGACTATATAATCTTAATGCCAAAAAGTAACATCATATACTTTGTATAAGTAACTACTACTTTTTCTCTATGCTAAGTTAATCAATCTTTATGATCATTAGCATATCCATTATGATGTTTATAAGCTTTATCAAACATGCATTCAAATTGAATATCATAACTTGTATGTTGTTCGTTCATATTCAACATTATATATCATGCTTGGAAATTTAGTATATTTTATAAACTTGACTTAGAGAAATTTAGCTTTTAGAGAAATTTAGCTCAATTGCTTTTAATAGCTTCTTAAGATTCTTAGGAGAAATAAAGTTCTTGTCATTATGTACATAGAAAAACATTTAAAACCATACTCTTAAGTTGCAACTAGAAAATAATATTTTAAGTTTTAATTAAAAATCATATATTTTATTTTATTTATTTTTTCTTTTTTTATTGAGAACTTATAAGAAATGAGGAAAGCTTAGAATACATACTCTAAACACTCCCTTACTCTTAGTTAGGCTTGAAATCTACTTTTCCTCCTTTTCACTCTCTTAAAGGTTTCGCTTCCTTTTCTTTCTCAATACATAACCAACAGCCTCCTTTATATAACATGTTAACATATATAGCATGATAATATTATAAATTATACTTTTTATATGCATCTACACTCATAACAATTCAGGTTATATGTGTTCAAATCAAACTTTGCACTATACCTTGCTTAACTAGCCTTATCCCCTCTAAATGTCTTTTCCCTCCGAACTTCTCTAATTATTTTCTTAATAGCAGCTTCTTCTTGATGCAAAATTGCTTCCTCCTTTGCTGCAAATTACATGCCTCCTGTATTGCACCATCTACACAGTGCATCTATAGTAAAGTCCTACCATAACATGCTTTGCTTTCATGGTTTTAGTTATAACACCTATCTTCTACCATTAATAAAACTAACAACCTTAAAGAAATAACTTAAATCATGAAAACTCCCTATTTCCCCTTAGAAAACCTTATGTAAAAAGGCACTTACTGCAAAATCATTTAGCAACTGTGGTTTCTTATGGCTATATTATGCTTTAATAAAAACATTGTAAAACTCATACTTAATAGCTTTAACTCTATCAATACCCTAAAACAATTATACTATCGAAGTAAAGAAACACACTAAAGAATATCATTATACAATAACTATACTTATAAGTTAGTGAATGGAATGCCATCATTTCATATTCTTTTAATAGTTATTAAAAATTAAATAACAAGAGAATGAGCACACACCAAAATAAACCTTCAACTTTTATAAATACAAGTTCTCACAATATACACCAAGCCATTTATACTCAAAATTAAAATTCTAAGCAATTTAACTTGTAAATTACTTAACAGAGGAAAACTAAATAGAAACATAATTGTTCTTTTTCCTGGAGAGTAAGCAACCATCAAAATTCCTCTTCTGCCACAATGGTTTTTCATCCTCTTCCTTTTTCTCCTTGTAGTTAGCAACATGGTCAACCCTTATATTTTGGCTAACAACTTGAGCTTTATTAAATTTATCAAAATCAAGATTAGTGCTCTTTTGCCTTTCATAAGCTATAAATACAAAAACCCTTTTGATTTACTAGTGTCATTCTCCCTAATTAGATGAACATCAATAATCCACCTTAGAGTTTATGTTCTAAATTATTTTTAGAAGTGTTAATAGATCCATGATACTTTTTCTCCCTTGGTCCTTGTACACGCTCCTTCTTTTTGAAGCAAATTTGAAAGGAGCAAAAAATAAAACTCATGGGGTGGCATTAATTTGATAGCCTTCATCTGCTAGACTTAGTGGTGATGGAACATCATGCCCAGTGGCATTAGCTAGTAGATTGGGTAATGAACATTAGAGAGGATTAAAGCATCTAAAATTTGGACTTAGCTCATTAAGACTTACAGATAAAACATAATAAACTCCTCTTAATATCTCAACTTTTAAGCAATAACTAATCTTTATCTCTATTCCATTTGATCTCTTAAAGTAAAAAAAATGTCAAATTTCCCTATTCTCACAATTAACAACCCTAATTCTCCCTTTTTTTTTCCTTTTCTCTCTTTTTGATTTGGCTCATATAGAGCTAACAATAATTATACAATAACATCCTCTTGTAAAAACTAAGCAGCAATTCTCATATTGCAACCTTAATCCTCTATAAATTAGCCTCATGTAACCTTTCTCTATCTATTTTCTTATCCTTTGCTTTTCTTTCTCTTTTTTTCTTATTTTTGGCTGATAGAGTGGAAAAATTTTAGGTTCTAATTTCTATTATCCATCCTTGAATATTGTACTCATCTAATCTAATGATAGCTTCATGGTTAGATAGTATAATCTAATGGTGTTCTCTTTTCGATACATATACACATATATAATCTCTCTCAAATCTCGGCTAAATAAATCTATAATATTAATATGGCCTTTAAGAGTACTATTAATGCCTTGAACTCACTATATCAAACTTATACCTCTTTAAGTTTTAGTTAGATCCCTATAACTCTTATTGATCACATAAAAGAGATTGACCTCCTACTTATTAAACTAATTTTTTTGGACTTTAACTCTAATGTGAAATCCTCTAGTTTCCCTTATTTGATCACTCTTAGAAAATAATGAGCCCTAATTTTGATTCCATAGTCCCTTTTACTGCTTATTCATACACTTTTGCTTTGATACTAAAAATTAGGGCATTACAATAAGCTTATTTTTAACATTATAATGGTATAAAATTATTAATATTATTAGAAAATATAAATAAAAAAGTTCAATACTATAAAAAAAAGGAATGATTAATGAATACATGAGGATTTACACCTTTAAAAGTTGTAAATTAACACAATGGACCATTTGGTCCAAACTCATCATGAATTGAAATTTGCTTCAAGTTTTATATAATTTTATTACATTGCAAGTTTTTTAATTGAAATAGATTGCACCAACTATCAGTTTATAATTAAATTGGCTCTATCCATTTCATGAAAGAAGTGTTTATGGTTGATCAAATGTTATCAAAACTGTTACCTTAATTCAATATGAAGGTTATATTGATTTTTTATGATAAAATTAAGTTAAAATCATTGATTTTGTATGATAAACTTAGGGTAAAATCTTTGTGTTGTTGTTGTAGATCTCTGATCATTGAATTTTTGTGTTGCATTTAGCATGTGATTATGGCTATTTTATTAGGAGCTTTTTAAAGCATACTTCATGTGACAGCCCCTACTAGATTCTTGAAGAAACTCAATAAGTAGCGCACTTCTTACTAGGTCACCCATCTTAAAATTTCTCCGAGGTCATTCGTTTAACTCTTACTAATTTCTCTTCAGGTTATGCTATATGACTCCAAAATCACTTTCGTCAGTTGCTATGGTCCATTTTGGTAAGGATCAATATGATCCAATCATTACAGAGGAAATCAACTAACACTGAATTTCACCTATAAAATTCAGCAGCATAACGGCTACTTGGGTCCTAACCCAAAATTCAAACAAGCTTATTTAAACACTTTTATAAGTAATTCACAACACCTAGACCCATCTGGTCCCCCATTCTTAGCCTATCATCATCATCTAACACACATCAAACATAGGCCTCAGGCCATAAATGAACATGCATAAATATTGAGCCTTAAGCTTACATAAATATCATATATATTCATTCATTCACCGAAGAAGAAATATAATCACTTAATTTACATCAATAAGTTATATTTGCTCAATTACATTACATCTCAAAGCCTAAATACATTTCCTACCCATTTCCCACCTAAGTATATGGATAACATATCTGTATAGAAGTCACATCCAAGGTCTTAACTTGTATCCTCTGAACCACTATCATCACGCTTTATGAGGCAAGTCTCGCTGTTGTGTACCTGTGCACCAAAACTGGTACACTGAGTATATGAGATACTTAATGGTGAACTTAAAGTAGTTTAATCATGGTGTAATATTATTAACTTACTTATGCAATTAAAAGTATAATTTTACTTCATTAAATAATTTAACTATTCACTAGGGTGCCAAATTATTGTATTACCCCTAAGGTATTTGTCTGGTCTGAAAATAACATTTTTGACTCAAATAAATCGTTTAGGATAAGTATTATTATTTTTAATTAACATGCTTTACCAAAAATTACTTTATACACCTTTTTGTGGAAAATTTACCAAAATGACCTTTGATTGTATTTTTACTATCCCCTAAGTAAAGGTCCTTCAATAAGCTTAAACTTCAATCTTAATAATCATTATGCCTATTTCTTAACTTGTTTCACTGTAACTGATTTGGCACATCTATGCAAAATGTCTAAATTTCCCTTTTGCTTGTATCTTATCAAACTTAGGAATTACTATTCCATTATGCTTAATTTATACGTTTATACTAAGTCTAGTCATTTACATAATTTAATTCTCTAGCCTGACCAGGAAGACGACACTTTATGACACTAGATCTAAAGGGATAATAAACTAGTGCAGTGGTCCCCATTCTAGACCTATGTTGTTGCACTAGTATGTGTGCTATAATAGAGATCAGCCATAGCCTCCCCAAACACAATAAAAATAACTGAGTGGCATAATGGAGATCAACCCGTGGGCCTCCCTAACCACAAATGAATAACTGTGTGACATAATGGAGATCAGCCTGTAGGCCTCCCCAGTCACAAATCATCAACAATCATTGGGTGACATAATAGAGATCAGTCCGTAGACCTCTCCAGCCACCAACTAGCAACTGTAAAATCCTAAGTTGACCGGTCAACCCATTCAGTGGGTGTCTAACCAATGGGCCATGTAGCTTAATTTAACTTTATTTATTAGTCAAAATTATTCTTATAATATTTAAGTCTCAAAAATAGACAGTTAAAAATTTTATCTAATACTTTAAAATTTTACTCAGACTGGTATGGCCACTTTTTGGCTCTACTAGGTAAAATTCCCTTAGTAAATTTTAGTCTATTATGATCAAAATCAAAATATCTTAGGTTATGACTTATCATAACATTTCCACTTGAAAAGTCAATACTTTCTAGTCCAGTGACATTTTTAGTTCAGATAGTGGTCACTGGACAGTTATAGGTCATTGCGACCACTTTTGGAAATCAGTTTTCTAGGACTGTTTTAAGTCCAAATTAAGCTCAGTTTTCTAGTTCTTTTTAGTATTTTATTGGGCACTAGGCCAACTATAATGGGGCTAAATCCATGGCCAAAATATAGGCACAAATGCCATTTAAAACTAGGCCAAGTCCATGGCCAAAATCTAGGCATTAAAGCAATTAAAACTGGGCCAATTCCATGGCTAAAATCTAGGCACAAATGCCATCTTTAATTGGGCCAATTCCATGGACAAAACATAGTTTAATTCTAGCCTCTCAAAGGCACAACTAGGGTTCAATTTATTAGCCTATTTAAAGTCACTTTTAGGTCATCATTTTAAGCCTTTTATACATATTTTAGTTCATATCTTTCTAGCCATTTTAAGGCACTTTTTTAAGGTGCATATCAATATATTAATAATTTACATACTTAGCTAATTCCATAGCCATTTCGTGTTAACAATCAAGCTAAAATAATATGCTTAATAACACTTGTCAACTTACAATTCCAATTTAACATGCCATAAATAATACTCTCAGGTACTTAGGGAAATTGGCCTAAATTTCCATTCTTTTCCATATAATCATCGTATTCAATTATAAGTACATACCATAAACTCAAAGATACTCATCAACAATCAAATTCTAAGCCAATGTGGATAAAGTATAAAGTAACTTTCTTAAAACACAAGCATGAAAGTTCACAGGTACAAGCCAAAATGCATTTTCCATGGCAAAATCCATACCCAAACTTACTTAATTCACATCCTAGCATGCCATGCACTTGCTAAACTCATCTTAGGCATCAACTTACTCACTCAAATCATCATAGGCAACAAATTCTAGTAAGCATTTTAAGCCAATTTTGCCAAACATTAACAACAACACATTCAATTCCACTAGAGTCTCAATTTAGTTAACACCACAAATGAATGAATCAACCTTATTTTCATGCTTCCAGCCATCCTAAATCAAGGGTCACTAGCTTAGGCACCCACATACATAAAGAAAAGGCTTTGGGTTCACTTACATGACTCTTTGAAGATGTCAATCCCTTCAAAGGTCATGCTACTAGCATAATTCCAACAAGTCAAGGTAACTTTGTCCTCTCTTTGTGAACCTTCAAATGCCCTCTAATGGCCATCAATACCTCATACACACACACATACATGTCCTAGCTATTATTTATTATCAAAAAATACCCAAAAACCCTAAGAAATGAGGGAGATACAGCCATAAACTCACCTTGGTGTCATGGTTCTAGACTGTTATGACCCAGTGACCTTCTTTAATTTTTTTTCTCCCAAACCACAACTTCTTTTAGCCTAATTCTTTTTGTACTATGATCCCTAACATCCTAAAGCATTTTTAGCCACTAGAATCACTTCATTTAGCCATTAGAGAAGAAAGTTATGGCCTAAATACAGAAGGGGTGGTGTCTAGAATTCTAGTAGAAGAGAGGAAATGAGCAAAAATGAGTTTTGTTCTTTAACAAGTGGAAATCCACTTGTCACATGCCTTTTGCCATTTGGCAAGGTTACTTAGCCAATTGGCATTATTGTGGGCCCCATCTTGACATATCAAAATTGTTTCGATAATTCCCAAACCATACAGATTTTTTGGAAAACTTCAAAAATTTATAAAAATTCACTTGGACCTCTAAAAATTACACCGTTTATTTTAAAATTCCTTTTTTAATCCCCTCTACTAGCTCGTAAATTTTTGTGGCCAAATTCCATCGATAGGGCAGTTTTTAGATTGCCTTAATGTGCATGCGAATCTTGAAAATTATGAGATTTTGCAAACAACCTCCGATTCCAAAAATTCTTTCACTATTGGACTTAATGTGATTTTCTAGATTTAGGGTCTAATATTTTCAAGTTCGTTTAGGCATATCTTGGGTCAGTCTTGGCCCAAAAAATTTTTATTGCCCCAATGGGTAGCTTATAGCCCGAAATGAATTGTTGGTTCTACTAAATTTTTAAATTTTGCCTATTTCACCAAATTAAGGCCCCTCAAAGTTTCACAACCTGTGCCACTACCTTGGTCCATGTGCAAATGACCCGGCACCCTGGGTGCACTCCTCAAACCCTGTGGCACTATTCCTAGAGCCTCGAAATGTAGGCATTACACTTTAGCCCCTAATCATAAACTAAATTGGCACATAAACTTCAAACAAATCACTAGTGAATTTCTATTTAGACAATGGAACAGTTAAGTGACACTTGGTAAATCACATAAAATTTATTCTCACATTTTTCATCTTTGCAAAACCTATAACAATTGTATCAAAGGATTCAATTTGGGTTTTATATGCTATTTTCTCTTTAATCATAGATATCTTAGTGAGAGTTAAAGGTAATGACATTGAATATTGCCAATTTCACACATGTAATTAGTAAGCACAATTTTTTCATATCCATGGTATTAAATTTGATTTCAAATTGTTTAGTTTATAGCATATTGAAATATGATAAAGAAAAAAGAATGACACTTAGTGATAGACAAGTTGTCTAATAAGATAATGCATAAATAGTAGCTAATTGATAACACCTATATTACTATATTTTTCTAATGGGCATAATATGCATTCCTTAATCCCAACTAATGAGAATGTGCACAGGCCGCATAAGATTTTCTAAAGATAAATCCTAACCATAGTTATCACGTCAAGTTAACTAACTAAGGACCTCTATATGAGTTAAGCACACTACTCAAACTATATAAAGGAGCAATCTTTATACATGCTATTTTTCTAACAGATACCTTAACTTCTTCATGCTTTGTTATATTTTCTCTCAAGTCCCTCACTAACTTATGGATATGAGATTCTATCTCGAGATCCTTAGAGAAATATTTCTTTTTCTTTGTAGATCATTAATGTCCAAGGTTCAACATTTACTAGAATTGATCCTATTATTTGGTGCTTTTGTTAAGAGTTTAATGGCAGATGATATTAGACCACACAAAACGCCAAGGTAAAATTAAAGATACATTAGGAATGAGAACCCCTATCACCTTAGAGGCTCTACAATAGCTTTTTTAAACTTTTAAGGAGACATATGTTCAGAGCTCATTAAAGAGCTAAGGTCCAAAAAAGAAAAGGAAGTAGCTTTCAAGTAGAAAAAAGATAGGGAATGTCATTCCTAGTCTAAATCTCATTGAAATTCCATAAAAAAATAAGTCCATGATGAAGAAATCCAAAAATCTTAAAAAGAGTGAAATGTTGAGCGAAGAAGTTGAGTAGAAAGGAAAAACTTGATCTGTAGAGAAAATTTCAAGCTTGGATATCTAAAGACACGTTCATCAAAGAATTTAAGAATTTCAAACTTGGATATCTAAATAAGCTTGACTATGATGAAAACATAGATTTGCCATTTGCCTAATAGACATGAAATGTTCTATAACACCCCTACCCATTTCTACCTAAAATAGGCAAGGCGTGCCACTTCTCGCTGAGGTTACCCATCCTTGGATTTTCCTAGAGGCCTTTCATTTAACTTCTACCCAAGTTTGACTAACTTTGACCAAACATGCTCTTATTTTATTTCTAATTATTTATCCTTTTATTACATCTTATTTTCATTAGTTAAAACTCTAAATCGACCTTGTCAGACAATTATAGAAAATCAATCAGTATAACGGCTGTATTGGCAACTAACCTCAAATAAACCTGCAAAGAAAAACACTTCTAATCTCATTTTACAACTACATCCCCTTTTAGACCCTCTAGTCCTTTAGGTCACAACAAAACTTTAGCAATATCCACATTTACTAAAATCACAGGGTCATAAACCCATCAGCACATAAGCATGCATAAACAGATTTTCATTAACATATAAAACTATACGTGCATTTCAATTTATTAGTTCATCTTTACAGAAAACCCATAACCCATAGTTCATCTATATACATGAGTCCATCTATACAGAACTTAAAAGGAAGACAAAAAGTACCAAAGGACTCTATGGTAGCTACATTAGTGACATATAGTGCTGACCATTGCTCTATCTATAGCCTGCGCATCGGAACACTAACACGCTGAGTATAAAACTCAATGGTGGAATGAGCCAAATAAAATATGTCTACCAAGCATACAAGCAACATGCAATGTTCAGTGTATATTCATATTCATTCTAACTCTTCTAAGTCCAGTGTATATTTAAGTTCTGTTATCCAAATAGCTTACCAAACAGTGTTATTATTATTAAAGGCCCATGACAGATAGACAACTCTTTAAGACACCGGATAATAGGACTATCTTATATAGTGGCTAACTTTGAGGACCTAGGTAGCTACACCTAGCTCACCTGAAAATAGGGACCTGTTTGTAGACCACTCCCAATACTGGACTAGTAGATAGCAGGGACACATCCGTAGACCACTCCCAATATCTGTAAATCATAGTAGTATCACCAAGTGTGGATAGCTGGAACCCATCCATAGACGACTCCTAATATTGGACTAGCAGATAGTAAGAACCCGTCCATAGACCACTCCCAATATCTAGAAATCACATCGGTATCACCAAGGGTGGATAGTAGGGAGCCGTTTATAGACTAATCCCAATATCCATAGACAGATAAAAGGGTAGCAGGGACTAGCCCAGGTAGACCTCCCAATAGCCAACAGTGCAGGGTTCATCTTAAAATCTCGGCAGCTACTGTAACGTCCGCCAGTCGATGTCTTATGAACAGTGCATTCGAAATCCGATTGATGTTCCCCGTGGTGCCGGTCATCATTTTCGAGACCTATGACTGGCATATTGTTCATAAAACGTTGAC
>CANXYI011212384.1:0-12359 GCA_948208565.1 Hura crepitans
ATTCATGCATACAATGTTATTTTTATGTCATTAACACAATGACACCATTCATTTTCATCAATTCCATGCCTAACCCTAAGTTAAACCATTTTCATACATATAAACACATGCAAAATCATGCAAAACTACATGGCATGCATCTATTGAGTCAAGTCCACATACCTAGGGTGTGAAAACAACCTTTTTTCCACCACTTTCTTGCCTTGATTAGGGTTCCCCTTCCACACTTTCTCTTTGACCTAACATAATGAAATTTCACTTTAGAAAAATTCCTAAAAATCCTACATAGCTCCAAATTGAAATCTAAAACCATAGAATTTCTTAGAATACCTTAAACAAAAATTAAAATAAAAATAAAAATACTTACACCAATATTTAACACTATTCACTAAGTCTCAAATTCTCCTTTTCTAGCCTCTTTTTCTAATTTTTGCCAGTGGAATTAGCTTTAGAAGACTATGAAGGTCAAGAAGCATGTAAAACTTAGGAGATTTAGTGATAGGAGGAGAGAGAAATAAAGAAAAATAGTAGAGAGAGAAATGAGAAATGGCATCAAGTTTTTGGGAAGAATGGGTGGTGGGATGGCTTTACAAATGTGATACTCTCATATGTGTGGGCCCTTTTATATGGGTGGGGTGAATGGCCCGAATCGCGACACATGGCAATCTAACGGCCCGTATTCTCTCGATTTTTATTTAAACTTTAGAAATTTCTCTAGACCTCTAAAAATACTCATTTTAGTTTTAAAAATCCTCGATTAGTGCCATTAAGAGACTCATAAAATTTCAAGTCAAAATTCCATCAGCAACTATAGTCACTATTCACCTGCTAAAATAAAATATTTTGAATAAATATCAAATGACCTTTAAAAATTAAAATTCCTTCACTATCATATAGATTGGAATTTTTGAGGTTCAGGGTATGGTATTTTTCGGTCCGTCCAGGATATCTTAGGGCTATCTCGGCACAACCTCATTTTATGTCACTATTAACTATTTTTTAACCTAAAAGGATTTTATTAGTTTTGCTAAATTTTTAAATTATTTCATTTTCCTTAGTTTCTAGCCCATCAAAATTTTTATAACCAATATGCCCTTTTCTAGCCTTACGAAGGTGCCCCGACTCATAAGGAATACTATTCATGCCAAAGAGGTAGTATCCATGAACTTACACTTACGAGTGCTACAATTCTTCCCCTCTTAATAAATTTCATCCTCAAAATTACCTATTATAAAAATATGTAGGTATTGTACCTTCATCTGTTCTTCACTTTCCTACGTGGCTTTTATTGTGTTATAGTGTCTCCATAGCTCCTTCACTATAGGGATTGACTTTTTCCTTAGCTGCTTCACTTCTTTAGCCAGAATCTGCATCAGTTCTTCTTCATATGTTAAGTCCAGCTGGACCTATATCTCCTCTATAGTTATCACATGTGATGGATCCAATCGATATCATCTCAAACATCGATACATGGAATACATCATGGATATATTATAGCTCAAGAGGTAAGGCTAATTGGTAGGCTAAGGGTCCCACACATTCTGTGATCTCATAAGGACCAAAGAACCTAGGACTAAGTTTCCACTTTTTCCCAAATTTGAGCATCTTCTTTCATGGCAACACTTTTAAGAACATTTGTTCACTAACCTTATACTCAATATCTCTCCTTTTCAAATCTATATATGACTTTTGTCTATCCAAGGTAGCTTTCGACCTATCCTTTATAATCTTAACCTTTTCTTTTGCATCTCTGATCAAGTCGGATCCTATAATCTTACTTTCCCCCACTTCACTCCAACAAAGGGGAGTTGTGTACCTTCTACCATATAATGCCTTATAAAGTGCCATTTCTAAGCTGGCTTTGTTAATGTTGTTGTAAGCAAATTTAGCCAATGATAGATATTGATCCCAGTTACCTCTAAACTCTATTGCATAGCTATGCAGCATATCCTCTAACACTTGTATCACCTGCTCTAACTATGCATCTTTCTAGGGTTGAAATGTTGTGCTATATGTCAATCAAGTACCTAATGCTTCCTATAACTTCATCTATAATCTAGAAGTGAACCTCGGGTCTCAATTTAAAATGATGGCTACCGGTACTCTATGTAACTGTACAATCTCATCAATTTAAAGTCGAGCCAACTTTTCTAAGGAATAATCCATCATTACTAGGATAAAGTGAGCTGTTTTGGTTAATTTATCCACTATCACCAATATAGTGTCACATTGTCTCCGAGTCAGTGGCAACCCCATTACAAAATCCATGGTGATCTTATCCTATTTCCATTCTAGGATTGCTATTAGGTGTAACAATCGAGAAGGAACCTGGGATTCAGCTTTCACTTGCTGGCAAGTCAAACACTGAGCTACATATTCAGCTACTTTCCTCTTCATTCCTAGCCACTAATAATGGGGTTTCAAATCAAGATACATCTTCGTGCTTCCTAGGTGTATAGAGTATGGAGCTTCATGAGCCTCCTTTAAGATTTACATTCTCAATCCATCCACTTCTGGTACACATAACTTGTTCTAGTAGTATAAGCTTCTATCATCCCCCAATTCAAATCCTGTAGTCTTCCCTCTTTGACTTTATTTATGATTTGCACCATCTATTCATCTCGCAATTGAGCCTCATTTATCTACTGCTTAAGGTCAGTTTTTATTTGTAATTCAGCCAATAAGGTACCTTTTACTGTATACTCTACTTTAGCATGTATAAGCTTCAGGGTAGTAATGAATTTCCTGGTTAAAGCATTTGCAACCACGTTCACCTTTCCTAAATGGTAGTCAATCAAACAATCATAATCCTTGATTAACTCCATCCATCATCATTGCCTGAGATTCAATTCCTTCTATGTGGATAAGTACTTCAAACTTTTATGGTTAGTGTAGATGTAACACCTTTCTCCATATAAGTAATGCCTCTATACCTTCAATGCAAATGCGATAGCAGCCGATTCTAGATCATGTGTTGGGTAATTCTTCTTATGAGGCTGCAATTGCCTAGAATCATATGCACTCACCTTGCCTTCTTACATCAAAACACAACCAAGTCCATTATATGAGGCATCACTGTATATCATAAACTCTTTTCCCTGCTTAGGTTGAGTAAGGATAGGAGCCTCCATTAACATTCTTTTTAATCTATCAAAACTGGCTTGACATCTATCATCCCATTCAAACTTCACATCTTTTCTTATTAATCATGTCAATAGAGCTATAATCATCGAGAAACCTTTCACAAACCTCCGATAATAACTTACCAATCCTAGGAAACTTCGGATCTCTATCACATTCCTAGGAGGATTACACTCTAGTATAGCTTTAACTTTACTTAGGTCCACTCTGACACCCTCAACTAAGGCAATATAACCTAGAAAGGCTACTTCTTCTAACCAAAACTTGCACTTGCTTAACTTAGCATATAATTGCGTCTCCCTCAAAGTCTATAACACAATTCTAAGGTGCTGCTCATATTCCTTTCAAGTTCTAAAATACATCAAAATGTCATCTATAAACACTATTAAGAACTTATCTAAATAAGGCTTGAAGATCTAGTACATCAGGTCCATAAAGGCTATCGGGGCATTAGTGAGCCCAAATGGCATCACTAAGAACTCTTAATGCCTGTATCGAGTTCTGAAAGCAATCTTAGGGATGTCACTCTCCTTAATCTGCAACTAGTGATATCCTAACCTCAAGTCTACCTTAGAGAAAATATTGGCACTCGTAACTAATCAAAGAGATCATTGATTCTAAGCAATAGATATTTGTTCTTAAATGTTACTCTATTTAATTGCCTATAATCAATACACAATCGAAGTGACCCATCTTTCTTTTTCACAAACAATATGGGTGCTCCCTATGGCAAAACTCTAGGCCTAATGAAGCCTTTATCTAATAGTTCCTATAGCTACACCTTTAACTCCTTCAGTTCTACTGGTGCCATCATGTATGGTGTAATAGATACTAGGTGTACCAGGATATATCTCAATCTCAAAATCCAACTCTTAATGTAGAGGTAACCCTGGTAACTCATCAAGGAACACATCAGGCAATTCAAACACCACCAGTATCTAATCAAGACTAGGTGTTGTGGTACTAGTATCCACCACAAAAGCTAAGAATGCTTTACATCCCTTCTGGATGAGTTGCCTAGCTGTAATGGCTGAGATGATATTAGATAAAGAATTTCTTTTACCTATAACTGTCATCTCTTATCCATCTTTCATCTACAGACTCAATCTTTTTCTCTCACAATCAATCATTGATTTATGTTTTGATAGCCAGTCCATACCTAATATGACATCAAACTCATGAAAGGGAAGTTTTATCATATCTGCTAGAAACATCTGATCTTAGATTACCATAGGACAGTGTCTATAAACTATATTCACTATCACACTCTGCCTAATAGGGTTACTCACTTGAATGTCTAAGTCTATAAACTTTGGCTCTAGTCCCTTATCTCATGCTTGTGTGGTGCAAATATAGGAATGTGTGAATCCAGGATCAATTAATGCTAACACAGGCACATCAAATAAAAAAAAAGGTATTAGCAATGACGTCTGGTGCTTTAGCTTCCTCCCGAGCATTACATAGTCATCCCAAAATGTTATTGAATCCATTAGACCGGGAATGGGCTAAACCCCATATTTTGGTCTGATTGAACATATCTAACATATGTGGGCTAAATATCCTGCATGCATTCTCTTATATATGAGAGAAATAATGTTCAACTATCTGTTATTTATTATTCAAATTTGTTGAGCCCTCGATGTCCCATAAGTAAGCCCTCCTAGGAAAGAACACATTGACCTTATATGTGGGAAGTAATAAGGTTAGAAGGTTCTTACATGTGTTTGACTTTGTATTTACTAATGTGTATTTTTCTTGATTTCAGCACACATATATAACATTGTAAACCTACATCATTGTGAGAACCTATCATTTTCACCCATGTATAACTACATTAGTTTGCACACATGCACATATAAATACATGTTTAAATAACCTTTAGTCAATTAGGCATGAACATGCATCACACTTATTTGTCTCTTTTATTGTAAATGTGTACAATATGCATCATGTAGTATTGTAGACACACATATTGCAAGAAGTTATGCATCATAACGTATGCATCATTAGAAGTATGCTACATCATGTACAATATACATAAGTGAAAGTTCTCCTATCAACTAAGCATACATAGCACATACTTAAGCATATGTAGCAAATGCATCCATATATTTATGCATCATACTACTTGGATCATACATTATAAACATATATAATAAGAATCATACGCGAAGCTAATTATTTATATGTACATTTTTTATAGATCATTCTTTTTTAGTACTCACCAATTGACATACCACTACTTCCCTATTTAAAGGATCATTCCACTTCTATCCTTAACTATGGCTAATGATCAAGATGCCCTTATGTCTTAAAAGGAATTAATCACTACATTGGATCACTTTAGACAATGAATGGTAACAATTACCTCAGCTACATTATCTAAGAATGCTCTTAAGGATAAGATAAGAGATCAAAATGCTCCCCTTACACTCAGAGAATTCTTTAAGGCTCTCATAGGTTTTAAGTAAGAAGTACTAGATGTTGTCAATCATGTCATAGCTAATATAGTACTTGATGCTAATTCTCTTAAGAACCATGAAATGAAGGAGTATTTGAGTAAGAAAAGGCCTTGCCATAGTAATACTAGACCGAGCTCTACTAACACTCTAACAATCACCTATGAAGGTCACCTCAACTTGATTAAACCCCTATGGCATTTTAAGAAATTGGTATTAAAAGGAAAGATACAATCACTCCTATTTTAACCAACTAAAAGTTGAAACAAGCTAGGACATCACTTTGATCTCTTCTATGAATATCACTAATATACAGGGCATCACACAAATGAATGTTGGACTCTTCATGCTATTATTTAAGAACTCACCAAGGAAGATTGAACCACACCTACCAGTTGCCTAATCATAAGGAAGTTTCATATGCTTTGTGCTTATGAATGTATCCTAGAATTTAGAAACTTTACCTTTTATCTTTTCAATGAAATTTTCTTACTTTTATTTCCTTTGTATATTTTTCCATGTGATGACATTCATATTGATAATTATTAAATATGTGACATTAATTCAATTATGACTAGTTTATTTAATCTTGGCATATGTAAGCATATTAAATCACATTTCCTATATCTTTTGATAAAGAAGAAAAAAGAAAAAAAAAGAAACAAAGAAGAAGTAAAAAGAGGAGGAGTCTATCTCAAACTCGGTTATTAAACCAAGGAAACTTATAGGTCTAAAAGATTAAAAGAAAATACTAACACACAAGCTATATCTATAAGGTTAAAATCTCGACCCAGATAGCTTCTTACCAAATCCTAGCCCAAAAGATCTAAGGAATCTAACACTATAAAAATGTCACCTTTTAAATAAACCTAAGTACGCTTCTGCTCTTCCATAACATCTTGTTCTTATCTTTATAGTTCAAACTTTACAAATCCTTCCTGTGGATAGTAATTGAAAAGCTCAAAAAAATGTTAAAGCCTTAAACATCCTAACTAAAACCTTGGATCAATGCCCAATTTGCCTTTATAAACCTAGGTATCAGCTTTATAATTAACTTAGTGGGCATAAAAGAAGTTTTCTTAAAATAGTCTCTCAAAATTTTTGGACTAAACTCTTGATGTAAGCAATGAAAAATCATCACGAAAAGGGATCTAATATGGTAGTGCCATCTTGGCCTTTAAAAAGTCTTTTTCACACCAATGTTAAGCCTAAAAAAGGGTCTCAAAATAATCACCAATAACCAAATGAGCAATCTTAAGGGTCTAGTTCCTTGAATAACCCCTTGCAAATCCCTTTTACCTAACATCTTCAAAGATTTGATAATAGAGAAAATATGGTATTACCTATAGAGGTGAAGAGTCTTAAGCAAAAACTCACACAAAGTTAAGTCATCTTTAACTGCATCAAAGTTGCAAGAAACTCAATAATCCCATTCATCAATACAGTAGACACCTCAAAAAAAAAGAAGAAGAAAAAAATAATAATAATGATCCTTGTTAAGTCAAAAACCTTTTGAAATGGCCTAAGCAAAAGTTAGAGGAATTGATAGAAAATATTCAACCATGAATACCCTAGTGGCAAGTTGATAATAGGAGTTTAGTATAATGAGGTCTAAGATGTTTAAATATTAATATTTAAATAAACCAAGTTTAATTGCATTGGATGTCTTTGTGATTATTATCTTCATGCACAATGTTGCCAAATGGCAAACTGCATCATGCAAAATAACGAAAAATCCTTTTGCTAAATTATTAACCCATTACCTTATTATCCGGCATGCCACCAAACCTCATCAAATAGCATTAACCTATAGTAAATCCAAAACCTAAAAAAATGAAACGCTTTTGCTCTTTCTAAATAACCAACTTTCATGACAACAATAATGAGATTGATCTACAGCAAGAACAAGTTATACTGGTAAAAGTACACCATTTGGAGATCTATCATTAAGGCATAAAATCTTTGCAAGTAGCTTCATCTTAAAAAAATAGAAAGAGAGAAAAGCCTGCTAGTGTGAAAACCTTCCTTTAGGAAGGCACATTAGGCAAAAGTCAAGCAGCTTACTAGTGTGAAAACCTCCTTCGAGAGGTACATTAAGAAAAAAATAGGGCATAGCATGCTAGTGTGAAAACCTCCTTTGGGGGTTACATTAAGCAAAAACTAGGGGGTGAAGGAAAAACTTTAAAAAAGAGATAAAAAGAAAAAAAGAGAGAGAAAGAGAGTTTTAATAGTCTGTAGGGAAGTGGGGCATCACTATTAATGACAACATGTCCACCTTGATTCTCAATAACCATAAAATCTTACACCGCTCTAGATAATAACTATTGATTCACTTTCAAATAAAATGGACACTGTCCTAAAAATAAGCAAACCCAATTCTTCCTTACAAGAAGTCCAAGGAAAGAGTAATTTCAATGCCAATATTTCTTGCTTGAAAATGCATTTGTGGATACATTCATTAAGAGAGGCGTAGTAAATTCATCATTTTGCATGTCTTCATTCAACGTATTAGATATTCACATTCGACACATACATCAATCATTCACCATCCGACATGAGACATACAAAAACATGCTTATTTCACTCATGTCTTAATGCATACATACCAATCATCCACACACATGACATATGAATGCATATGAACACATGCACATAAGCATCCATAATGCACAAATATGCTTATAATCAAAAAAATTAGGAGTTTAGTAAGCATCTCTATACGTTAGTGTCACGCCATTAATACATCACTCATACATTTTCTTTGAAGGAATTAGGTTCATCTCATATATATTACAAACATGTCCATACTATATAAATAACACATATATGCATTCACACACTAAATATACATTATGTAAAAGAATGATTCATGGTTGCAAACATGCACATTTACACATGTATTAGGTATGTATATTAGACTTGTACATATATGTATACATATATATATATATATAAGTGCCCATCATTTATTCATCATCTATATAGTTAAGCATACCCATTAGCATACTTACCCCTTCATGCATTAGATCCTTACATCTAACTCATGTGTTCAACTTTCATGTTAGGCATACACACATTCACATAGCATTGTACAAATATTATAGACATTTAGATTTGCATAAGCATTTACACAGAGATGTATTGAACATACACATAGTATGCATGTGCTTTTGTAGTTGATATTACTTTTGTACCACATTGAAACAAATTGGCTCTTAGAAGCAAGCTTCTAATTTCAATGACATGTGTAGATACCCATTTTCGTCTGGCCCTAATAAGCATATTCTAAAATGAAAATAAAATAAGGGTGAGGGGTTGTATGCTACTTATTAATAAGAGTCTTAAGGTGATAACGATACTGTTTAATAAATATTATTATTATACTAAAAGACATAAGTTAATTTAATGTATAATTGTTATTTATTAATTACTTGTGAAGCAAATTACTTATAAAAAAAGAAATTATTATAGAGATAATTGGTATAAGATTTACAAATGTATTATTAGGTCATGTGAGTTTCTTTATTTAAACATGCATAAGTTATTAGTGAAAATAAAAAACAATAATGTATTGTATCAACTACAAAAATAAAATTAATTACTAATTACACAAAAAATGAATAATAAGAATAATTACAACAAATTAAAAAATTTTATTAAAAAATATTAATTAAATAATTATTAATTAATTACTAAATTATAATAATAATATTAATATTAATTATAAGAATAATAAATAAATGAATAAATAAATAAAAGAGTACATAATTAAAAAAAAAAAAAAAGAAAAAGCTGTTGGGCTGAAACTGCCCAAGCCCAGTAGCCCAATACAGCAGTCTGCAGCCCACAGTAGCCAGCAGCCTAATACAGCAGCCTACAACCCACAAGCCCAGTCCAACCCTGCAGAAAAATATCAAGCACAGTAATAGTAGATGAACAGTAGGATTACTATTAATCAAAATTACACAATTGACACTGCAATATTCTATAAAAGCTAGAAAATTCAGAAAAGAAAAGAGAAGGGGGTTGCTGAAACATCACACAAAAAAGGAAAAAAAGAGAGATCTACAATAAGAAAAAAAGACAAAAGAGAAAAAGGAAAAAAGAGAGAAACAATAGAAAAAAAAAAGAAATAGAGAAGACAAATAGAAAATGCAGTAAGGAGAGCAGAAAAGAAAGTGCAGAAAAATAGCATAGCAGATTAAGGAGATCATAGAGAAAATAGCAAAGAAAGAAACCTAGAAAATGTAGCAAAGAAGCAAAATTATCCAGCAGAGAAAGTATTATCTTCAGCAAGGTTCTAAAAAAAGGTGACATTCTAAATTCTACATGGTTTCTCTCTAATATTCTAAAGTCAGAAATTGATTTTTCAATATTAGAGGAGGTTAGTCTTTGTTTTATTCAATCATCTCCTCTTTTATGTATTATTATTGGGAGACCCATCTCTATATGCATCATAAAAGTTAGATCTAATTTTTATGGTGCATGGAGAAAGTCAACAATGATCAAAGTCTCCCTAAATATTTTTAATATGTTAAATTTATATACATTATATAGGTTCTAGATGTTAAAATGTGATAGATCTTTATTTTCTTGTAACTAGAAAATGCAAAACCAAATAAATTTAGCTTCAAATCCATCAAAATCAGATTATTAAAGTACAGTCTAAAAAGTAAAATAAAAAAATTATAAGCAAAGGAAAAGGCACATTTTATTCTTGAACTAATGGATAGAATCTTGAATAGGCATAAAGTCAATATAAGAAAGCCCTAAACAAGCAATTATGAAACAGTTAAAAAAGAAGCAAAAGCTCAGCTCAATACACACCAATAATAAACACAAACACATGCAGTAAATCCTAGGATCTATCAGCACACATATCCTAAATGCATATTAGGTTTCGATAGAGAGGCTCAAAAATAGGAAAAGGAGCAGAGAATTTAGCTTCTGCAGTAGAGTCCATAAACATCATATACTTGACCATTATTTGATAAGGGAATCTATCCTGCACAATGACACAAAATTATAAGAACTCATTTAATTAAGAATTGTATACATGTAAAATAAGATTGAAGCATTACAACTTTAATAAACTTCAAGTATAGATAAAAATGTCATGACAGAGAACTATTAAACATCATGCATAATAAATTATCAAAATGCATGATTAATAAATGTATTTGGATATGTTAGTTCATTTGAAATATTCATAAATAAAAATTAAGTGTTATAGGAAATAGCCAGTATATTAAAATAGTAGATTTGTAATCATATAAAAATTCTAATAGGCCAACTATCAAGATGAGTTTATCTAGTTAATAAATAACATAAATAATAAACCCCAACCTAGACATTTAAAATTAGAATAAAGTATCGAATTAATAGTCAAGCAAATGCTCCCTAAGATTAAATACAAAAAATCATAATAATAAAAAAAAATGTGGTTCATAAAAGGCACCCATGTATATGTGTTCAAGAAAGATTAAAATTTAATTGCAAAAAATGAAAAAAAATGAAATTTACCGAGAATCATTAAGTGCCAGGAGTATTAACTCTATGCTTTCTTCTTAAGCTATTCATCAACATCTAATACAGCAAATGATTCCCCTTTTTTCTGACTAACCTATAAAGAACAAAGAATTATCAAGAACCATACAAGAACTTATTACTATGCAAATAAAGTAATTATTAACCAATAAAAAGAAAATCAAACTCAATGCAAAAGAATCAGAGAAATAGAAACTCTCAATATTAAAGGAAAGTTA
This sequence comes from Hura crepitans, assembly GCA_948208565.1. Lineage (NCBI taxonomy): Eukaryota > Viridiplantae > Streptophyta > Magnoliopsida > Malpighiales > Euphorbiaceae > Hura > Hura crepitans. The sequence continues at coordinate 11,366 of CANXYI011212384.1, forward strand.
CTATTGTCCTACCTCCTTTCCTTTCATACTCTCTAAGTCCCAGTAAATCAGAATCAACCAAAAGTAGAAGGAAAAGAAAACCATTACCTTAATTAGGGGCGCCCTTTCTTTTCTCTTTTCGCTATCATCCTCTTAGTAGTCTATGTTCATTTAAAGAATTGTGTTTGAAGAAAGGCCTAAAGTCAATGAGGTTTTCTTTGAAATCAAAGCCGTTTGCCGAAAACAGGTCCGCAAGGGTCAGCGCCAGTATCTCATAAAATGGCGAGGCTGGCTAAACACATCTAACACTTGGGAACCTTGAAGAATTTGCCATCTTACTCTAATATTATTTATGCATATGAGGAAAGCTTGTGAAATGGTAAATCTACACAAAAGAGGAAACATAAATATAAGGCTACCCAGTCTCAATCGAAGAAACAACAGCATCATTTTTTTTGCTGGCTATAACACGACAGATTATGAAGGCGAGACAGGGTTCAGGAAGGTTGTTAAGTACCTTTTGGATTACAATCTCTTTGCAAATATGCCCCCAACTGCCTTAGTGAAGATCATTCACTCAATCTTTAAATGTCAACGATGGGGTTATGGCCACAACTATATCGTGGCAGCACCCACCTTTCCCCTTACTCCCGCAATGGCACTTTACAGCCTCATTTCGTCATGTTACCCCTTTAGTCTCCATGCGTGCCTTCCAGCGTGGGGACTTCGATAGGTTTGTAAGGAATGCTTGGCACACCACTAATGATGGCTTTGAGCAGTTCATTTATGAGGCCAGGAAGGCCGCTAAGCATCTCGACCGTAGATACTCCGTTTCGCGCTGCCTTAATTCTATTGTTCAATCTGCTGCTGACCGCACACGTGAGATCAATAGAGAGCTTGCTATTGGCATTCGATGGCACACTTTTACCATGGATTTTAGTAAAAATTGGCCTCGATACAGAAGGCAGCTCAATGATTTTTTGGATACGCCACTTGAAAAGGGTTTTGCTACTAT
>CANXYI011212429.1:0-13126 GCA_948208565.1 Hura crepitans
ATAAAATTTATGAAAATGAAAAAAAATAAAAAAAATTGACTTCATATATTAAAGGGAAAATTACCATTTTTGCTTAATCAAAATCGCCGTTTTGGGCTTGTGAAAACGGCCTCTTTGAGGGATGAAAATGGCCATTTTCTAAGCCAAAAATGGCCATTTTGAGGCCTAAAAACAACCATTTTGGGCCAAAAAAAAAAGCCCACTTTCTAGCTTGAAAACAACCATTTTCAACTAGAAGATGCCCGTTTTCACTCAAAAATGCCCATTTTTGTCCAAAATTCCCATTTTCCACCTTTTAAAGTTATAAATGCACTAATGTATGCATATATCCTCATGCCATTTGAGTTTCTCATCATTTTTGCAACAATGAGTGATGAATTTCTCCAAAAACTTCATAAAATTCTTGATCTTCCATCTACATGGGTGACTTTCATCTTGGCTCCCTATAGCGGACTGAAATTTCTTCTAAGAGTGCATCTTGATTAGTCTTTTCTAAAGGTGGTGACCTAATTTTAGGACCCATAATTCCACATCTTTGGATTTTCTTATCAAGAATTATGCCCCCTGCTTAAAGAATTTGATGCAATTTTGGGTGTGTCTCACTCTTCCAATACACTACCCTATGATCTAAATTGCATTCTCCACTACCCATATGAGGTTGTCAATGTGTTGGGCATATTAAAATCATTGGCTATTAGATGGGTCCTGAGGAGAGGACCAATCTCTTTATGTCCACTGTTGGCCTATGCTGAAGGCTACACAAACATTCTATCCCTCCATGCGAGCATGTATTTATTCATCTTCTTCTCTAAATACCTAATAGTTTCAGCTGAAGACCACTTTAGAGACTATCAGCTATTTAGCCTGGTCAATGATTTGATGAAATGACTGAATCCTTTTCCCTTGATCCGTACTAAAACAATTCTCGGGTTAATTTCCAACTGTGCTATAAAAATTATAACTATCTATTTTTAAGATTATAATATTATATAAGAAGTTAATCAATAAAGAAATAGATGCAGATTGAATTTAAATGGCCCAGTAGTTAGATGCCCATTAGATGGGTTGACCAGTCAACTTAGGGATCTTTAGTACTTATTACATATCTACTTTTCAGATAAGGTCGGTGCAGTAGCATCGGTCCCTATTGAAGCCACTAGACTAGTATACTGGACAGATAACTTTCTACCCTTATCACTTGATGCCAAATTTGATATTACTGGTGTAGCAGCATAGGTCCCTACGGGCCACTGCACTAGTTTGTTGGATAAACCAGTTTATTAGGCAGACACAGCCACTTTAACACTGATCATTTATATGATGCTAGTGTAACAGCATAGGTCCCTAAGGGCCACTGCACTAGTTTGTTGGATAGACTTGCCTTCTGGGCAAACAACTCCTTGTTATTTGCACCTTGAGTGCCAAAATTCTATTAAGCAAGTGCAATGGCATAGGTTCAGAATGGGAACCACAACACTAGTTTATTTTTCCCTTTAGATTTAGTGCCTATCAGGGTTCTCTCGTGAGTTGGGCTAACTTAATTAATTAAATAAGATTAATAAATTGCATATGACTATGAAATGTAACACTAGGGCATTTTAGTAATTTTCCACTAACAGTGAATAAAGGCTTAAAATGGTATAGTTTACAAATAAAATGATTAATAATGACCAAATATAGAAATTATGTGACTTGTAATAAATAATTGGATAATTATAGACAAAAACACCTTAAGGGTAAAATGGTAATTATGCATGCTAGTTCTTAAGTTGAACTAGGATATTAGCATAAGATAAAAATAAAAGTATAATGCATAGTTTAACTGTGGACATGTTTTTAATGATTGAATTCACCACTGAGTATTTTTATACTCAACGTACCTATTTCAGCGCATAGGTAGCAAGATTAAGGGCATCACTTCGTAAAATATGTAATAGAGTGCAAAGGTCATTTTTAGAGAAGGTTAATCATGTATAGATGTATAGTTTTTGCACTCTATGTATTTAGGTGGAAAAAATGGGTGTAATGTATCTAAGGGACATAAAATAGTATTTGTATATAATAGATTATGCTGTAATTAATCATGGGATGGTTTCTTTTATGTATATGTGTTCTATATTGATTCTTGTGAGCCTGTGGCTCTTTGTGTTTTTATCATGGTCGAAGGCCTATGATTGTTGTGTGGTAGATGATGTTGATAGGATGATTTCTAGGTTACCAGAAGGGTCCTAGAGATGTGATATATGATATAAAAGTGTTTTTTGGTACAAATGAATTTTGGGATAGTGACCTAGACAATTGTTGAGCTGCTAGTTTTTTAAGAAATACTGGACAATGTTAAAATTGGTCTAAAATAGCCTCACATGATAGAATGAACTTAAACGGAATGTGGGAATAGATAGGACTAAATTTGGAGTGAAACAAAAATTCCTAATAGAGTATAAGTAAAAGTTAAACGAATGATTATAGGAGAAGTGAGATAGGTAACCTGGCGGGAAGTGCACCTTTTATTAGATTTCTTCAGGTGTCACAACATCAATATTTACAAAAATAAAAAAAATATACAACTCTAAATTTAAAAATAAATTTAAAACCATGCTCTAGAGTTCCTCTTGTTACTTATAAAAATAACTGGGGTTTGATTTGGGTTTTAGAGTGATTTAGGGGTTCAGAAACCTAAACCTAAACCTTTCCATTATTGGTTTTACATCTAAAACCTTTGTTTCATGCAAAACTGAGGCTAGAATTGGGTTTTAGACACTACAAAGATCATTTTCCATGTATTAATTAAAAGATTTTACAGTGTTTTATTGAGATTTAAAGAAAAGCAAAGAATGAGAGAAAGAACAATAATGGCATCTGCTTTTTGAAAGATTAAGGGGAGAAGATAGGCTAATTTGGCTCCCATACTCCCCCTCCCCCCCCCCCCACACACGCACATAATCTTATTTATACAATGATGATAGATGGCTACAACTGCACCATATGTTGATCAAATAACCCCTATTAATCATATTTTCATTTTAAGTTTCAAAAAAATGAAATAAGAGTTTAAGGTCTCAAAAAATAATGCTTTTAGTGTCAAAAATTATCAAAACTCTCAATTAAAAGACATAAAAATTCTTGTCCCAAAATTCAAATTTGGAACTAGTTTAACTATTCATTTGCGTAATTAAGAAAACATGATTAAATGTCAATTGATGTAAGAAAATTCTAATTCCATAACAATATAATCATTAGGAAAATTTAACCTTCAAGCTATGCTACTTTTAAGTTAGTCAAGGCTCATTCATACCATTTTCCAGCTTGATATATACTAAGGTAACTATTCACTAGATATCAACATGAAATAATTTATTTGTTTAGTGGCTAGTGCAAATAACTTAATTCGTCATTATTTAGCCAATCAAAGTTTTGTGACTAGTGCTCCCCTTAGGCCTCCTCAACATCACCAACTTAATCAATAAACACTATTCATGCCCTGAGAGGTAATATTCCTGAAATTAGGATTTTTGAGTGTTACAATTCCTTCCTCTCTTAAAAAATTTCATCGTTAAAGTTTACTTGGTTTAAATAGCTATGAATATTGCTCTCTCATCTGTTGTTCACTCTCCCATGTTACTTCTTTTGAACCTTAATATTTCCATAGCACCTTCACTAATGGCATTATTTTATTACATAGTTTCTTTACTTCTCATGCCACGATCTAGATTGGCTCTTCCTTATATCACATATCTAGTTGTACTTCTATTTCCTCTATTGAAAGTGCATGTGAATGGTCTATTTAGTATTTCCTCAGCATTTAAACATGAAGACATTATGGATTTGTTCTAATTTCAAAGGCAATACCAATCCATATGCCACTAGTCTAACACATTCAATTACCTTATAAGGACTAATAAATCTCAAGCTTAGCTTACCTTTCTTGCCAAATTAGAGTATCTTCTTCCATAGTGATACCATTAAAAAGACTATCTCTAACTACATACACAATTAGCTTTTTTTTTAGGTCTGCATAAGATTTCTTTATATCTATTATAGCTCTTAATCGGTCTCTAGTAACTTTAACTATAACTTCCATATACCTAATCAAGTCTAGACCTATCAACTTCTTTTTATCCATTTTTGTATAGCATTATGAAGTTCTGCATTTCCTCTCGTATAGAGCCTTGTAAGGTAGCATTCCCATGTTTGGCTATTGTCAATTATTTTATACAAACTCTATAAAAGATAGGTATCTGTCCTAGTTTTCTTTAATCTTGGTGGCTTAGCTCCACAGCATTTCCTCTACTACCTAGATAACATATTTCAATTAGCCATCCATCTATTAGTGAAATGCTATATGAAAGGTAAGTCAAGTACCCATGGAGTCATGTAATTTCTTTTAAAGTCTTAATGCAAACCTCAGTCCTCGATCTAAAATGATAGAAAATGGTACTCTATGTAATCTAACAATTTTATCAATGTATAGTTATGCAAGTTTCTCTAAGGAATAATCCATCCTCACTAGGATGAAATGTTCTATCTTGGTTAGCATATTAACAATCACCAACACTATACCATATTTGTACCTTGTCATAGGCAATCTAGTGTTGAAGTCTAATGTGACTCTTTCCTATTTCCAATCTAGTATTACTAGTAGTTAAAGCAATCTATAATGAACTTGTTGTGTAGCGTTCACTTGTTGATAGGTGAGGCATCTAGTCATGTATTCAGCTATGTCCCTTTTTATTATTGGCAACTAGTAATAGGGTTTTAAGTTTTGATACATCTTTATACTCCCGAGATGCATGACTTGAGAGGAATTATAAGCTTCCTTCAAGATATGATTTTTAATGTCTTTTTTATATGGCACACATAATCGATCATGATAATACAAGCATTTAACTACTTTGAGATCATACTTTGTAGGCTTTCCCTCTTTGATAAAACTATTATGTGTTGAAGTTGCTCATCATTTTGCTGTATCTCTTTCACTTGCTAAATTAGGCTGGATTTTACTTATAGTTCAGCTAGCAAAGCCCCATTTGCATAACATTGTAACTTAACTTTAATTACCTTTAAGGTGCATAAGAGCTTCTAGCTTAATAAATCTACCACTACATTCGTCTTACTAGGATGGTGGCTAATCAACCAATCGTAGTCTTCGATTAACTCAATCAATTTTTGCTCCCTCAAGTTTAGTTCTTTTTTAATGCCAAGTATTTTTAGGTAAAGACAATAGCAGCTAGCCTTAGATAAAGGTTAGATGGTTCTTCTAATATGGTTTTAGCTATCTAGGTACATATGCCACCACTTTATAGTCTTGCATTAACACATATTCAAGCCTATTACATGAAGCATCATTGTAGATAACAAACTCTTTCTCAAGTTGTGGCTATGTATGGATTAAAGCTTCTATTAACATGGCTTTCAACCTTTTAAAACTCTCTTGAAATTTCTTATCCTATAAAAACTATGCATTTTTCCTCAATAGATATGTGATGGGGCAACAATAATTAAAAATCCCTTAACAAATCACTTATATTATCTAGCCAAGCCTTAGAAGCTTCTAATTTTTGTCACATTCATCAAGGGTTTCCACTCTAATATGACTTTAATTTTTTTTGGGTCTATCTTGATTCCTTCAGTTGATAAAATGTGTCATAGAAATGTTACTTCATTGAACAAAAATTCACACTTGCTTAATTTAGCATACAATTGCCTTTCTCTCAATTTTGCAATACTAGCTAGAGAGGTTGTTCATGTTTTTCTCTAGTTTTAGAATACACCTTATGGTTATCAATAAATACCACCACAAACTAGTTTAGGTATAGGCTGAATACCTAGTTTATCAAGTCCATGAATGGTGTTATGGCATTAGTTAGCCCAAATGGTATCACTAGGAATTCATAATGTTTATAACATGTATGAAAGCTTGTCTTTAAAATGTCAAATTCCTTTATCTTGAGTTAATGAAACCCAAATCTCAGGTTAATCTTTGAGAAGACACTGGATGCTTTTAGCTGGTCAAATAAATCATTAATTCTAGGTATAGGGTATTTATTCTTGATGGTTAACTTATTAATTTGTGTATAGTCTATACATAGCCAGAGTGAACCATCATCCTTCTTTATAAAAACCATTGGTGTGCTATAGGGGGAGACACTAGGTCTGATAAAACCTTTATCTAATAGCTCATATAACTACACTTTCAATTCTTTTAGCTCTTCAGGTGTTATTCTATAAGGGTTTATTGATATAGGTGTTATCCCTAGGTACACTTCAGTAGCAAACTCTATCTCACATTCAGGTGGCAACCATGGTAACTCATCTAGGAAGATGTCAGCAAATTCTACGACCACTGATATTTGACTAACATTAGGTCCTATTTGTTTTTGATTAATTTCCTTTAAATGACTATTGAGATCACATTGGACAAGACGTTAGTTATTTGACCTATTATCGTAATTTCCTTTCCTCTACTATCTAGAGGCTAAGCCTTTTTTCTCTATAATTTACTACTATATTATATCTAGATAACTAATTAATCCCTAATATAACATCAAATTCATTAAGGGTAGTTCAATCAAGGTGGCAAGAAAGATGTACCATTAGATAGCTAATGGAAAATCTTTGTATAATTTGTTAACTATCACAAGCTGCCCTATTAGGCTACTGACTATAATTTTAGTATCTAAAAGTTTTGACTAAATGCCTTTATCTTGTGCTACTATAGTGCAAACATAGGAGTGTGAGGACCTTAAGTCAAACTAGTGCCAAAACAGATGAGTCAAAGAAGTAGAAAGTACCAGCTATTAAATTTTGAGAGTCTATTTGTTCTTTTGCCCAAATTGCATACTAGAAAGTTAGTGATCTCACCTCAGTCCTCTGAGTTATCTCTAATCAATGCATCTAACTAGTTCCTACTTTATTTACCTTACTGTCGCATTAGTTTTTACTAGAGTGGGTGATAAAGCCTAGAGCCTAGAAAGATCATCAATTTTTGGTGTTAGTGTGCAGTCCTTCAGGAAGTGGCCTCTGGATCCACATTTATAACAAGTTAGTTAGAGTGACCTCTAACAAATGCCCCTTATCTTTTATCGCACATGCCATATAATGGAAATGCACTCCTTGCTTTAGAGACTTGAGCACTTACGGCTTGCTTCTACTACTAGTGGTGCATGGATTCCACTGCTAGGATTGATACCTACAATTCAGCTAAACTCTATGGTGCTGATGAGCTAGGGCCTCTATTTTACCTTTTTACTAAGCTCTAGTGCAAAGCTGGCATAACTTGCTAAAAATGACCTCTTCTTCTAAAAGTTTTCTTGCCTTTTCTTCAGTATGTCCTCCATAGTGTATGTTGTAGCAACTAGTGTAAAGAACTTTTAGATCTTGTTCACTACTACTTGGAGTTAAATGTCTTCATCGATGACCTTTTCGAACCTCTTAGACCATTCTTCCTCTTTGTGTGCAATAGCTACTACATATATGCTAAACTTGGGACATTATTTCTCATATTTTTATACCGACCTACCTCTCTATTTCAAGTTTAAGAGCTTATGTCTCTTTTTCTCTAGATATCCTTCTATGATATAACTTTTCTTAAATTCTTGGAAAAAGAACTCCCAAGTTATATCTACTGTCAGTTTCCTTTCTAAAACTTTTTGCTACCATCAAAATCATTCATTTTGCATTAAAGATGTAGATATCAAGCTCTCTTTAAGTGTGTATCTCAATTGCTCCAATATTCTTTCTACTTATTAGACCTGACTCTATATTGCCTTTCAAAAAGCCTTAGGGCATTGGTTGGTGTTATGGTGCTGGTGGTGGAGGAGGAGTAACAACTACTGTAACCTATCTAAACACCTTGACCATTTTCTATATCAACACTGATTGTACATGTGCGGAGTTTGTAGGTTGTGTAGCCTCAATAGGTACAGGTGCTTTTAAGCTAGTTAGATCTGGGACTATGATAGAGGTATGTCTTTCTACTACCTCTACACAAGCAAGTGGTCTTGGATTTGTTATTCGCGATCTATATTGACAAATAGATATTAGCCTTATGTTAGGTAGTATTGTGTGATGTATGTATATATATTAACCTTATGACACTCATATACATCTTAGGAATGCTAAACTAGGCTTTAATTCAACCTAATGTGCCTCACCCAACCTGGTAGTTGGATCCGAATGAGAGATGCCATATTATGACACATCTTACCCGTATCATTGCCCGTTTGAATAAAAGATGACATGTTAACTAGTTTTAACATTATCTTCCTTTAACTGTATTTAATGTGTCTACATCATGAGCATCTTAGGACAACATATCGTTTAAAATAATATCATGATCACAAATGAAAAAGATATTGCTGTTTCATTTTGATGAAGATCCGATAGCATAACGACTACTTGGTAACATGTCCACAAATAAACATTTAAGAATAACACTTCTATAAATTTCCCAAACTCATATGCTACCATCTAGTTCTTTCTAACCCTTTAACATCATCCATTAACACAAATCATCATTAGTCTTACCTCAATCACACTAAGTATCATGGTCATAATAAAGAAGTCACACATCAAGCAATAATTATACACTACTGGTATCTACCTATTTAGATTGCATAAGTATTGTATTTGATAAACTATACATATACATCACAATACTAGACCCACATCCTACATATATGCATATGAGTGCCACTAATTTTATTTATATCACACAAAAGATGTACAAAATTATACCAACTGAGAGACTATCTGGATTGCACTACTATATCGAGGCTAGACTTGAAGCTAATTCTATCTATGACCTATGCACTGAAAAACACCATTCACTAAGTGTAATGCTTAGTGGTGCTTTCAATAAAATATGCATGCACATGTACATGGAATTATCCCAAGCATGCAGCATTAACTTGCATGATGGTTACCTGATTCATTTTTCTTATCATGTATTTTTGTCGACCAATTTATCAGTATGTTATCGTTATCTGTAAGTAATCATGTTATATCTTTTACATTCCCTAATTTATTATGTGTCATTTTCATTGTTCTCCAATAATTATTTACCATTTGTAGGTTATATATATATTATTTAAGAAGCTTCACTTATTCACTTATTGTAATTATTGGGTTTGGTTTGTCCAACCAAGTTATACATATTAATTACCTTACATTGTTATATGAATGTAAGAATTTATTATCCACTTACTATCTTTTATCTAATCTTTAGACCATATCTGATAGACACATATCCAAGTAATTGATATCAGGATCATGTTGGGTAGTGGCTTATGTCTTAAACCTCTATCTACTGCACCAACAAGTAATATGTAGTGATCCTATTGAATCTCTTAGTAGCCGCACCCACTAAAGATTATTTCTAGTGGTTTTGTTGGACCTCTTAGTGGATAGATCTATATTAAATTATCAAATATTCAAATAATATTAACATAGCCACATATAGGTGTGTAGTGGTCTTGTGGAACTTCTCGATAGCTATACCTATATAAGAATATATACAGTAGTTCTATTGCGCCTCCCAATGGCTGCACCAGCAAGAAAGTAACTAAGTGTAATCAAGTATGAAGATCGTCAATATCATTGATACTGAAGTGTCCTAAAAGCTTCTATATCCCTTAGTTGATTAGCCAACCTATCCAGTAGGTTGTATAACATATATGGCTATTCTCTTCCTTTTTCTTTATTCATCATTCACATGTCACAACTTTATGCCCACTTCCAATCATTCATTTACTCAGTAGCATCATATTGATATTATGTTACATATCTCATATCTCATAATAAAGATTTCATTAAACACATTTGATAGTCATTATCAAACATTATCTTTCACATGTTTAGTTCATATTATTTTACTCATAATCACATTATTATTACATGTATTCCTATTTTCCCATCTTTGATACTCATAATGAGCAGTGACATTTTGTACATTATTAAACATTAAGATTATGTGTAATATGAATTTCCATTATTAATGCATAAGTTACATACAAAATACATAACATATGTCAATATGTATGCATGCCTATTTTACGTGCCACATTCATATCCATTCATTAAATCAATAATGCATATTCTTATTACATGCCATTTTTACCCATTCTAGCTCATTACATTTCATATATCTAATATTACATAACAAGTTCATTAATGCCATCCACATCCCTAAAACTCTAAACAACATATGCAAATTTCGATCATTCATATTCAGCTCATTTTCCCTCAATCTTTTTTTAATTTAGAAATGTCCATTATACGCTCTAAGCCATAGTATACCACTAATATTAATTTAGTGTTATCCTAACCGTTAGAAGCATGCAAACCCTAATTGATGTCTATTATGGAATTTTTATAAATCATACATCAAGGTAGATAATTTATCGAATACACTTAAACAAAGATGTTATATGACATCCTAGGATAGATTATATAGCTTTACCTTTCTTCAGTTCTCATTTCTCTCTATGTTATCTAAAATCCATAATACATAATTAATTAGAAAAATTCATAGAAAAATATATACAACTAAAAATTAAAAAATTAAAGTAGAACCATGATTTAGAATGCCTCTCCTTCACTAGAAAAATAATCAGGGATCAATTCTGGGTCTAGTGCTATTTAGGGGTTCAAATCCATAAACCTTTCTACCCCTATTTCCCTTTAAAACCTCAGTTTTTTTACAAAATTATGGCTAAAATTATGTTTTAGATGCTGCAAAGATCATTTTCCATGTATTAATCAAAGGATTTTAGGGTTTTTTTGGTTGAGATATCAGGAAAAGAAAAGAAAGAGAGAGAGAGAGAATAACATTAGCATTAGCTTTTGGGATATTTAAGGATGATATGGGCTTATTTCTTTATAATGCATCCATATACACAAAATTATGTTTTTACTATGACGATAGATGACCATGATCACACCACGTGGTGATCAAATGGCCGCAATTAATCCTATTTACATTTTAAGCTTTGAAAATGTCAAATAAATTTTAGAGGTCTCCAAATATAATGCTTTCGATGTCAAAAATTGCCAAAACTATCATTTATGAGACCCCTAAAATCATAGCCACAAATTCCAATGGAAACTAGGTTAACTATTCACTCATGTAATTAAAAAATTCCACTACAATAACAATCAATGTTAGAAAATTCTAATTCCACCACTATTGAATCACTTGGAATTTTTAACCTTAAGGGTATGCTATTTTTAGTTTAGTCTAGGCTCATCCCAACCATTTTTTAGCTCGATGTAAACTTAAGTCACTATTCATAAGATATAGCATGAAATAATTTCTTAGTTTAGTGGCTAGTGCAAATAACTTCATTTTCATCATTATTTGGCCCATCACAATTTTGTGATTACTACTCCCCTTGGGCCTTCTTAGTGTGACTGCATTACTCAAGAAACTTTATTCATGCCCCGAAAGGTGCTATTCACAAAATAGAGTTTTTTCAGCATTGCATACCACACTCCATCTAATTGTAGGAATCAGTTCTTAGGAACCTCTCAATACCAAAATGGCAGGGATAGTCCTCTTAGACCTCCCAACATTGGGATAGTAGGGATCTGCTGTAATAGACCTCCCAATACCAAATAGGTATATACTAAGGATCAACCCTAATGGTGCTCCTAATGTCCAAAGACAACTGTATAGTAGGGATCAGCCCTAATGGACCTCTTAATATCAAATGTGTGCACGATTCACATCCAGAACCTTAGTGGCTGCTCCTACCATCCAATGCATTAGGCAATAAACCTCATAGACCAAAGGCCTTAGTAGCTATTAACTCCCAAGTAGACTGATCAACTGATCTAGTCGGTGCTCTAGCTTATATGGTGTAACATACCCTACTGGATTCTCGAAGAATTCCAATAAGTGGTGTACTTCCTGTTAGGTTATCCATCCTTCAATTTCTCCTATAGTCATTCATTTAACTTTAACTATTATGTACTATACATTTTTTATCTAACTCCAAATTCCTTTCTATGTTGTCCTATGGTTCATTTAGGTTTATACCATCATGTTCATGTTAATATAAGGTAATTTCGAAATAGTCAAATATTTCCTAAAAATCTAGTAGCATAACAGCTGCTCGGGTCACTATCCCAAAAATTTCAACCTGTAAAGACACTTTTATAACATATACGTACATCTCTTAGACCCTTCTAGTCCCCCAGCTATCAACTGAACATCACCAATCTATCACACAACAACATAGGCCTTAGGCCACAATCAAAAGAAAATCACAAAGTAAAGCCTTAAGCTCGCAATTCATTTAATTAAGGGCAATTACACAAAAATAAGATAGTTTGATAAAGACTCATTACAAAATATTGTCTTGGCATATACAGAGACCTTTGTAAGGTACCTATTCCCACTTATGTACACAAGTGTAAGGCTATAACCTAAGCCTATGGCAACTTTACTTACCTATCCTCTGAACCTTAACTGCATGCACTCCGAGGCTATCGGTAGGTTTTGAGTACTTGCACTCCAAAACTAGTCTGTTAAGTATATAATACCCAATGGTGAACTCAAGCATTTAAATTATAGCCTGCAATTTAATCATCCATAACTTGTAATGCTCGCTACCCATTTTGTACATCAGACCAAATAACGGATGCACATAATGCATAACGGTATCTAAAATTCGTATACAAAAACCCATCCCATTTTAAATTTTTTATTACATAAGATATTTTAAAACTCAATAAGATAAAAAAATGTGAAAACAATTTTGGCACACATTATAAGGTAACTAGTGGGTCATAGAGTAGAAATTTTGATAGCATAATGACTATATCAGGACACTTTCCCAAATAGTACCTGCTTTGAAAACACTTTTATAATTATGGCAAAACAATTTCTCAACCACCTGGGTCCTCCTGACCCTCTAAAGTCATATAAATGATGTATCATATAAAACAGAGCCTCAGGCTCAACAAAACATTATATAAAAACTCAATAGGGCCTTAGGCACCCTCAGTAGCACTCATCACATGTAGCAGCAAGAGATATCATACAAGTCATGCAATGTAATTTAAAACATTGTGTTAATGGTTTACAAAAACATATATCACTTAAAGTTATAAAACAAAACTAGTT
>CANXYI011212513.1:0-16742 GCA_948208565.1 Hura crepitans
ATAAATTACAAATATGGATACTAATATTTAATCTATATATAAATCCTAAATTTAAGCGCCTAATTTCTTCCATATATGAAATCTAGATTTCAACTACTAATTTCTTTTAGTAATCATTAGTTTTATTCAAAGCTAAAATATAATATCAATTTTATTTACTATTTGATTAAACTACCAAATTCAGCACACCAAATTTTTAGTTTTAAGATTTTTTAATTAATTTTTTCTCTTCTATACACTCTATTTTCTTGCCACGTTTCCTGTTCCTAAAAATCTTATTCTTAATTCTATTTTTCAATTCTAAAATCTATTACTCCAAATATAGAAACATATTATTCTTTGATATTTTTTGCACGAAACAAAAAATTTTCAAATTTTAAAAATTTTCATATAACTAATTTATTGGTTCATTATATTCCAAAGTTTCATTACAATTAATTTGTTATAAATAAATTATAAATATCTATTATACTATAATAGTTAAGATTTATATCAATCTCAATATAACAGAAGTAAAAGACATGATTAGAAGGTAAAAAAGATTAAACTTTATGGTTGAAAATTCATGGTATTCCATTAGATTATAATATATTTTTTATTTTCTATTAAATTTTTAATTGTGACATCTGATATTTCAGTATTTAAAAATTGAGTACAAAAATAAATTCTAATAAAAAAGTAAATATTTATAAATAAAATAACGATCAAAAAATTATTTTGTATATATATACGTGCGCGAAGCCCGCCTTTCACCTAATATGCATAATTACTGAGTTAAATATAAAGTAATTGTTCAAATAAAGATGAGTGGACGTATAGAATTCTATGTTGCTTAGAAGGAAAAATGCCGTAGTGGGCCCAGAAGATGCTATGTTGGCCCACATGTTTTCTGGGCCGGATTCAGTATTTATCCGAAGATGAGCCGCCGCATCGCACGACGAGCCATCCAATGATCACCACGAATTTTTTTGCGAATAGTCTCTTCCTATCCAACGTTGACAACGAGCCACGCCTTGCCTCACCCTTCTCTTTTTATTTATTTTTTTATTCAATATTTGATAATTTTCGAAAAAAACAATTTTAGAGTACGGTCCGGTTTCAATTATAATATTTAAAATTGAAACGAAATTTTATATAAATTGATCGATCTGAAGTATAAAAAATAAAATTTAGTAAATAAAATTAAATTTTTGAAAATTATATAAAACGTGAAATTTTGACTTAAAATTATTTAATTTTATAAAATTTTGATTAATTAAAACTGAACTGAATAATCAAAATAAATGAACCAAAAATCGAACTAAAATGATTTAATTTTTTGATTATAACAAAATTACGAAGCTTAATTTTAAACAACACTTGACACTATATTGTCACTTGAAGGATGTAATATTTATTTTCTGTTTAATTCATAAGTATAATTTTGCTTTATTTTTCTTTCTTTTTCAAAAAAATTTGAAGAGATAAGAATATTATGATATTTAAAATGTCTATTTTTAACCTTTTTACATAAATATTGATCGGTTATTTTCCTTTAGTGGTCACTGCTTGATAGAGTGATGATGGGATTCGAGTTCAAATTCCAAATGCAACCTTTCCTTGAGGGTTGCAGATACGTGATGCGAGAGAAATATTCCCACTCCCTCATGTAATATAGGCAGTGTTGTAGTGTTAAAAAATTTCACACAAATAATTACTAATTTTGTGAAAGGGAATGATAAGGTAAGTTAGGCCTATTCAATTGGTCAGTTCAATTTAGAATCAAATTGAAAATTTAAAAAATTAGAATTAAATTGAACCGAAATTTTTATGAAGATCGAATTAAAAAAATTGATTTTTTATAGAATCGAACCGAAAAATCGAATTAACTGAAAATTTATATATTTTTTTTATTTTTTTATATATAAACTCCAAAAACGATACAGTTTTTTCTCAAAACGACGTCATTTTAATATGTTCGGTTGGTTCGGTTCATTCGATTTTTGTCCTTTAAGAATCAAATCGAACTGATTAAACCGAAATTACTATATAAAACCAAACCGAATAGATAAATTGTCAAAATTTCGGTTCAATTTTGCAGAGTCCTAAGGTAAGCATTATTGTACTCACCGTTAAATTTATATTTTTTAAAATTTGATTATTAGTTATGAACGATCAGATCTTAATAAATACAAATTCAATTGTGAGTATCTAAACAATAATTTCTTATTTTAAAAAAAAGATATTTTAAGTGAAAAAATTTAAAAGATAATATTTTAAAAAGAATAAAAATATGAATACTTTTATTACATGAAATGAATTAAAAGAAAAAGAATAAGTAAATCCAAAAACTCAAATTTAATGTAGTTTTTTAAAAAGTATTTTTGGAAGGTCTATGGATGAACTATTGGAGATATCTTTTGAAGGTACTCTTCGCCATTTCCATTTTCTAAGGTTTGTTGTCAAAAAAGAAATTAAAAAAAAATAAAGGTTCCCTATCATATTTAGTATCTTTCATTCACCAAACAAAAATCAATAAAATACCCAATTCAATCATATCCATTATAGATGTGGATCAATATCTTTCTTATTCTGTAATTTTTTCTATATTTTTAATTATTAAATTAATTAAAAATGATAATATAACGAGTGAATAGCGAATAAAATTACAAAAAATATATATTGTACATTCTCGAATTATAATTATCAATTATCCATTTTCTTGAAAAAAAATCTATTTCAATACATGAAATTTCCCAATAGAAGCCAGCAATCATTTTGAAAGAGTCGAAAACCAAACGTTGAAAACGTAAAATAAAAGAAATTGGATATGCACAACAACTAATTTATGAAATTTCAATTCCAAGGTAGGGACCAAATTTCCAAGTAGCAGTGGATATTTCCCTTCTTATCCCCCACTTGATTTTTTTTTTTAATTTTTAATATTAAAATATAAATTAATTAATTAAAAAATAATAAATAAATATTTTTTTAATTTCCATAAGTGGGACCCACACCCACAAAGTTGGACCCCAACCAACTATAAAATCACAGTAAATCCCTATTTTATCCAATTCCACCTCAGACCCACATCAGATATACGAAAAGAACCAAATAAACCAACGCCATTGCCTCATTCTCAGATTAGACTCCCAAACACAGACGCACTGATTTTATATAATAGTAATGGATAGGGGATTCTCCGTCGACGAAATCTCCGACCAGTTCTGGTCCCCTCCTCCTCCGCCCCCTCCTTCAGCTGGACCCGACGATTCCTCCAAGATGAACCGAAGCGCATCAGAATGGGCCTTTCAGCGGTTTCTCCAAGAAGCTTCTGTCGTGGCTACCTCTACTACCTCCGACTCCTCGCCGCAGTCTTCTTCAGCTGCCGGAGACAAAATCGATGTCGTTGAAATCAAAGACAATGATTCCGTTTCTAGTGCTGCTAATAGTAAAACCAATGGGAAGTATACGCCGGCGTTTAATGTTTCTCATCCGGATGTTCCTGTGGATTCCGAGGAGTACCAAGCGTTCCTCAAAAGTAAACTCAATCTGGCTTGCGCCGCCGTCGCGCTGTCTCGGGTAATTATTTTAATACTTATATTTCTTTTGCCGCGTAGATTGACCAATCCAGAAAGTTTTGATTTTTTTCCTTTCCTGGGAGGAAATTTGATTTTTTTTTTTTAAAAATATATTGTAACGTTTTTCTTCTTTAATCTGTTGTCTTCTTTCTGGGTCAAATGAGAACATTCAGTTTATCTATGCTGACTAGTAGTTTACGAGGTTGCATCGTTGTCTTCTTATTCAATTATTTAATTAGTTTACGGCCCCTCTCCTTTGTTTTGTGGATCTTTATGTTTAGCTTGTGATTGGTTGCTGAGATAATTCTATGTGTAATTTTTGTATGTTGAGTTATTTGTTATACTTCAATAATTTTGCTAGTTTCTGTAGAGTGGAAGAATATTGTTAATATGGTTATATTTTGAAAATTATTTTTAATTTTTGATATGACCGTTTCTGTGAAATGAAATCCTCTGTTCTTTCTAATTTGAAATAGCTCTAAGGATTTGCTTGTGCCGGTTTTTTTTGTTCCTATTAAGGAAAGTGACTTTTGCCCAAAAAGGAAATGATACTTGGAGGTTAAAGAAGGAACGGAGTAAAGTAGACATGAGCTTTATAGAGGAATTCTTCTGATGCTTGACCAAAACTAAAGCAAGAACCCACTAAGGTCTTAAAAGTTAGCTCTTTTGGAATCACTTGCATTGCAGGCTTCCAGATATACGAGACTTAACAACAAAAATTAGTCAAGTTAGTTAGCCAAGCGTATTCCAAGCTTGACCGATACGGATATGAGTGGATAACTCCTTCAAACAATCATTGAATTTTTTTAGGAATGAAAGAGGTCCCATGTCATAAGAACAATTTTTCCAAGTCTATTTGGGAATCCGGGGTCCAAGATTCTGAATTATATTATTTTCATTATCGTTTCTGTATAATATGTACGTCTTTATATGTGTATTCTGCCACTCATCATTTTCTTTTGTTAACATTTGATATAACCCCAGAAAATACGTCCAAGTTGCCTGATCATTTGTCTTACCTTTCTTTTTTTCTCAAATAAAGAAAGATTGAAGGCATACTCGTTCTTTACGTTTTCTTTACTTAAAATTATTTTTGGGTTAAATTAATAATTTATATTCTTGTCAATAGGCATCTTTTTTGAAACCTCAGGATTCTTCTGCTAGAGCTGACAGTGGATCACAAGCTTCAAATAGTACACAATTAGGATCTCGTGCTCCTTCTAAAGGTTTGCACCATTGATTTTATTTGTAAGTTATGCTTGGTATCCATTTGCAAACGTAAAGGGTTGTAGATAAAGTAAAAATAAATTCTTGAAATATAAGACGTGGTGGTTCTTAGTCTTTCATGACAACGATAAACAATATGAGTAAAATGACTGATGCAATCATGCAAGTCCCTGGAATAAATGTACATTTTATCAGATTCATGGAGGATAGTGTGCCTGATAGAAATTTAGAGATTGCGTCCTGATAAGGAAACTAGTGTGGCTATTGGTCAATCTGTGCAACTACCAAGTGAAAGAGGACCAGGCAGCCATAAACTAATTGTGAACTGTGAAGGAATACAGAGGAGTCAAAGCTTTCATTCAGTTATCCTCATTGTATCTTTTAGCTAAATGATCTTTACCCTTGACAGGCGTTTTGTTTTGCATATACAAAAAGTAAAGGAAAGTGCTTTAACAGTCTATTTACAGAATGGGATAGCTACCTCACCATAACAAGGTAGCAATACCCTTTCACTCTAAGAAACCGTTGTAATGCATACTTACTGGTAAATGGACCAGTAACATAGAAAAACCTCTAGTGTACTCGTTGGAAGGAGGAAGGAATATGTTTCAGAGGAGTTCAATGAGCGATGAATCTTCACTCTTGCTAATGTATTTGGCCTCTTACTTAGAGACGGAGAAATCTCACTAGGATTGTCTGCTTGCTTCATGTAGCTCACCTCAACCTGTCATTTGTTTGCCTCAAATATTTAACATAACTTACATATATTTGTTATCCAACAAAACTATAGATTTATACAAATATTGAGTTATAATATTCTGAATTTAAACATGAAGTATATATAAACTGTTAGAATTTTAAAAAAGAGAATCCAACTCTATCTTCTTCTCAACCAATGCCTTTGACAGTGAATGCACTACAGGTTGACAACACTTTGAGACTATGATCTCATTCCTTAATGAAAAAGTAGACAACTAAAAAGCAGTTTTATGGCATAAATATTCTCATAAAGAATGCTTTCTAGTAATTTTTAAAGTAGTTTATATCTGTTGGACAAAAAAAAAGGTTAATTGTTATCGAGATGTGTATCTATTTACATAATCATAGTTATCATTATGTAGATGCTATTTTACTGGTAAATATTACATATATGCAGTTTGAGCTTCTTAGAGAAATTTCTGCTGCTTTTCCCTCCCTGCACCTTCCTAGCAATTATTTTACCAGATTTCAACAGAAATCGTGCTTATACTTTGAAGTACCAAATGTAACATGCTTTTGATCATCCCTGCCCATGAAAAATACTTCTTCATATTATTGGTCGTATGGATAACCTTAATTCAGATAAAAATCAGCTTAGTAAAGTTTACCATGTAATTTAAATGGTAAAATTCCGCATTTCAGAGTTGAGACTTGCTGGAGTTGCCCAGCAGTCTTTCATTGATACTGTAGCTGTTAGCATCTGCATAACAGAAGTTGGCACACTTCGTGGTTATACATTTTTCCCCCTCTTGCTTTTCATTACAGCATAATTTTTTGGATGGTGTTGAACATTTGCTCTGGTCAAATATATTTGTAAAAAAATTTAACTGATTGTTTTCCTTTTATTGCACATGCAGGAGCTGGGCATGACTTACCCAAGTCACAGGATATGGATACTAATGGAGCACTTGGAATTCCTTCCTCAACTAGCACGCAAAAGAAAACTGAAATTCCTGTGAAGCCAACAGGAAGTGGATCATCGAGAGAACATTCAGAAGATGATGAAAATGAAGGAGAAACTGAACTGACTGAGAGTATGCCTGCTGATGCAAAGCGTGTTAGGAGGTAGCCATTGACTCTAATACTCCGATTGGTAGTATGTTATGATTTTTTTCCCCTGGATGTTGAGATATGCAGTCTGTTTTTCTCTATGGAATGGGAAAGTTGTGATCATGTTGTTAGATGAGGGACATGCTTTGTGTGAGGCCTAATTTTCTGTAGGTCATCAGTATTGGTCAACAACTACATTTTTTTGTTGCCACAAATTATGTCCTGCCGAACTAGTATATATTTTTGGCATACTGGACAATGGTCAGGAACAATATCCAGTAAAATTTTAGTGACTTATAGATGATGAGAGCTCATAGAAGTGACCGAAAATTAGTTTTACAATGAGTTCTAAGGCCTATGTCTAATGCATGTGGGATTAGCTTGCGAGTAAAGACGGTCAAGTGAAACATGCCCAACGCTAATGATACTAAACTGGTCTATTGCCCTAAATGATTTTCACATGGATTATTTTTTCTTGCAGTGATTTTATTTCTATGTAAAGGAATATATTCCTTGTTTGTCTTCTAAGTTATTTGATGTTTGAAGATTATAATAGACCATATTGCATATATGCAGAAATCAGTATTACATATCTTATTGAATGTCCATGAAAACACCCAATCTGCTGATGAGAAATTCTTTATGCTCTAATATTGTTATACTTGATCAATTTTACGCTTCATATACTTCTGTTTATGATTTTTATCCTTCATGTTTCATGTGCTGTTTTCCAGGATGCTTTCTAATAGAGAGTCTGCCAGACGATCAAGAAGAAGAAAGCAAGCCCATTTGACTGAGCTTGAGACACAGGTATAATTCTTAGCCTGTGTATTTTAATTGTTATATTTAAATATAATTTGCTACTGATCTGATAAACTCTCTGTTCATTACAGGTTTCTCAATTAAGAGTTGAAAATTCTTCTCTTTTGAAGCGTCTCACTGATATAAGCCAGAAGTACAATGAGGCAGCTGTGGATAACAGAGTTTTAAAAGCTGATGTTGAGACATTGAGGACAAAGGTCAGTAATTAACAGATTTCCAATAAACTTGAGCACCATGCTAGATGGTTCATTTTCAAAAACTGCCACACAATTCCTCGTTCTTGCTAATTACTAAACTGACCATCTGAGCGGAGATGGAAACATGCTGCATATAGCCACGCTGTTCTTACTTTATCTCTCCAAAGACATTTGCTTTCATGCATACACATAGGACATACACATAAAGACCAGAGATATTGGCTTATAAGGAGTAGGCAGAAGACTGATATTCTTTTTTCCCCCTTCTTTCACGTTTCCAGGTGAAGATGGCTGAAGAGACAGTCAAAAGGATTACAGGATTGAATCCAATGTTCCCTGTCATGCCTGAGATATCCACTATGAGCATGCCGTCATTTGACGGAAGCCCTTCTGAGACATCAACGGATGCTGCTGTTCCAGTTCCAGATGACTCAAAGCACCACTTTTATCAGCCTCCGAATAATCCTATAGCCACCCAAGAACCCAGAGTAAATAATGGTTTGGCAGATATCTCTTCCATCGAAAATGTGCAGCCGCACTCTGGAGGAGCACCATTAGCAGGGAACAAAATGGGATGGACAGCCTCATTGCAGCGAGTGGATAGTTTGGAGCATTTGCAGAAACGAATTCGTGGAGGTGTAACTCCTTGCGGGCCCCTGTCCAGTGGGGAGCAGTAGTGAGAAACAGAGTGACTGATGTATGAAGGTTTTACTGAAGTATGTTGTCATGATGCTTTCCGTTGCAGTATCATTCTTCCACTCAACTGTGTTTAAAAGGTTCTAGTCTTTTACTACGTGGCAAATTAAAGTGCTATTTTAACCTTCAATTCATCACGCCAATGCAGCTTGCTGTATAGAGCAGTTGTTGCAACAGGCAATTCTTTTCCAAGGCTTTAGGTCTTACAGGTCAAGATTCTAGGCGTCAAGGGATCATCAAAATGCCCTGATTTTAAGAACCTAATGATTTTAAGGCTGTTTTTTCATGCAAGCATGGCTTGATTTCAGGAGTTGTATTATATCTTACATTTCTGATTAGTCTGAGAACAAACTTATTCTTTATTTTCCACTTATCATCTCAGTAAATCCTACAACTGCCCAGAATGGTATGCAAGGTTGAATCTCGTGTGCTGCTTCATGCACCTGCACTAGGACAGTGCATAACTGACTCAGCATAGAGGAAGTCTGATCAGCAGCACCTTTTGCGTAGGAAAATTACATTTTCTCTGTGTTTTTTCCCCTGCAAACAGCACTATGTATTGTACTTGCAATAACTGAATGGGTAATAATTTTCCATGTCCATGTTACGTAAAATTCTGTTCAAGAACTCGTTTTGCAATCAAAATGCCAGAGTGAATAATTGAAATTAATCAACAATACATTGAGGTAATAACAAAGGGGAAAGCTCAGCAAAATTTTCCATAAAAATTCTTACTCATGTCCATTGTACATCAGTGCATCTTCTACCTCCAACTCTAGTTTCTCAACCCACGATCTCCCTCAACGCATATTTCCTTGGTATTGCATGCCCTGCCCAATTTTCACAACTTGAGAATGAAATTTGAGCCTTTGTCCTCTACTATAATTTTGCCTAGTCGATATCAGTTCTACACCTGAGCTTCCAGAAGGCAACAGCTCTTAACAACCTGAACTAAAACTAGCGCCAGGTTTTGTTTCTATTCTCTTAACCTTCATTTCCCTTCTCACCTTTTCCACATCTTGCCATCTTTTAGCCGAAGCATAAACATTTGACAATGCCACGTAGTCCTCACCAATATCCTCTGAATCCACACAACTCCTTTTTGGCTGTAAGCGGAGGAGTATCTTTGCCACTTTCTCACCTAGCACAACATTCCCATGAAGCTTACATGCACTCAACAAACTCCTCCACAATATAGAATCAGGCTTGATTGGCAACCCTCTTACAAACTCGTATGCTTCTTTTAAGTGCCCTGCTCTTCCAAGCAGATCAACAACACAGCCATAATGCTGTATTTGAGGCTCAAGACCGAATTTGGCTCTCATATTCTGAAACAAATGAAGCCCCTCTTCAACGAGGCCTGAATGGCAACAAGCTGAAAACAAGCTCGTGAAAGTCACTGTATTTGGTTTAATACCAGATGCTCTCATCGTATCCAAAAGCTCCAAACTTTCTTTCCCTTTCCCATGAATGGCTAATCCTGTTACCATTGCTGTCCAAGTCAACACATTCTTTACCTTCATTTGTATAAATATATTATAAGCACTGTCCAGACACCCACATTTTGAGTACATATCAACTAAACCAGTGCCAATAAACACATCATTTTCAGGCCTAAAAATTGTCTTCTCTATGTACCCATGAATACAAGACCCGGTTTCAAGCATACCCAATTGAGAACATGCAGAAAGAACACAAACCATTGTAGTATCATTTGGTTTCTCTCCACAAAAGTCAACCAACATGTCTCTAAACAACAGGAGACTATCAAAGGCACATTCTTTGGCCTTCTCCCTTTGAGAACTGTACCCAGTTATCATTGCATTCCACGTGACAACACTTCTTTCAGTCATTTCATCAAACACTTTTCTCGCTGACTCAACATCCCTGTTATTTGCATAGAAATGGATTAACGTAGTTGGCAGCAAAATATTCGACATAAATCCCAATTTCAGGGTTTGCACTTGTAATTGTCTTCCTAGCCATAAAGTTAGCGACGAAGGCAATCTAGCGCAAGAACCAAGAACATAAAGATACGTAAAATCATCGAAAATAAAGTCATGCTTTGAAACCCAATTGGCAAATATTTGAAACGAGTGTTCAGGTGGGGTGCATCGTATCAAAGTGTTGAAAAGAAAAAGGTTTGGATAGTGAAAGTGGATAAATATTGATTGGGCATGGTGAGTGGTTGATGTAGTAGAACAATATTGCTCTATTAGCTTGGCCAAAAAGTTAGGAAATTTGAGGTTGCTGGTGATTAACTGAGAAAGAATCTGGCTTGATTGGCGTTCAGTTATGGGTTTTAAGTGTAAGAGAGAAAGGCACCTAATTCTTGGAAGTTCATACATGTAAACGGTGAATTCTGGAATTGGATGCAAATTTTTATTTATTGAAATTTAATTTTTTTTTTGGCAAGTAAAGTAAAATGCAGGATATTGCTTTCAAAATGTAGAGTAATTTCTCAAATCGATACATAATTCTATGTTTTTTTATCAAGCAAATAACTTTTTTTTAGAGTATAAAAAGGACAAATTTAGGCTATTAGTATTATCCCAAAATATCTGTAAGTGTAATCCATAGTGCCAGAAGTCCAAAGCACGCAGAGGGAGAGATCTACCCCCACCATATCCACATCATCTTCATTCCCAAACCAAATCAAATTCTGCAAAACCCACAACCCCAAAACTTTCAAAAGTACTGAACATGGAGATTTCATCTCTATCTCTTTCTCTCTCTAGAACCCCGCATGCTCTGCCTTTCTCTTCTTCTCATTCCACCTTCTTCAACAGCACCACTTTTTTTAATACAGCCAAGAAATCTGGCAATAACGCTCTGATTCTAGGTAAAACAAGAAGCAGAACTGAGAGAACCCGAAAGGGTTTCACTTGCAATGCGCTGTTTGGTTTGGGCGTGCCTGAGCTGGTTGTGATTGCTGGAGTGGCTGCTCTGGTTTTTGGTCCCAAGAAACTGCCTGAAATGGGGAAGAGTATTGGCAAGACTGTCAAGAGCTTCCAACAGGTACAAAAGTCTCATCTTTGGTAGTGCTTACAGATGTCTATGCAATAGCCAAGAATTAGAACTCCTTTAATTCGGCTAATTTGTAGGTTTAAGGTTATCAATTCTACTCATTTCTTATTTCTTTGAGGCTTGCTGTTTAGATTATCTAAGGAAATTAGGGAATTTGATGTTCATTCTGTCATGTTTCTACCGTACTAATTTTGATTTATAGTGAATTTTCCCTGGCATCTCAAATAGCGGCGTTAAAATTCAGGCCATTAAGGCTTTCTGGCGGTGAGTCTTGGTGTGGTTTATTCTGCGGCTTAATTTGTGTATGCATCTTCAATATTAACACAAGCATTGCTCTCTAATTAGCTTTCAAGTTTTAAATCAGTAGCCACGCTAATGCTGGCTGACTCTTTGATTTCGTCTGGCAAATGAAACTTTTTAGCTTTGTGGAATTATACGCGATGCTTGGATTTTTTCACTTCTGCAATGGATAAAACTTTTGGTTCTCAGAACTCAAATTCTGAACCTTCACTATGCTCCTTTCTCTTCTAGTTCCTCGCCTTCTCTCCCAACTTATATACTATGTTATTTTGTTTCAACTGCATCCTTGTCCCTTATCTCTCGGGATTTAAGAAAAAAGAAGAAAGAAAATCATTCACTTGGTCAAGGTCTAGCTTGATGCAGTATATGAACTTTGCACTATCTTTTATTCTTTTCTAGACTGTGTACTATTGACATAGTATTGTTGGTGGTTTCCAAACTTATTTGCAGACCAACATAATCAATGTGACACTCTCTGGTTAGCAATTTGTCTACAATCCCAGATGCCTTCACATATAAGGACCAGTTAACATTTTTTTTGGTCAATATTTATAGCATCCAGGGTATTGCATTTACATATGTATATGACCCGAAATTCATTGGCATCATGTAGGAAAGTATTGAGGATTCTAGATAAAAATGCTGTAAGTTATATGTAGGAAGCTGCCTGATCTTTTTATTTTATTTTATTTTATGGTTATTGGTGCCGAAGGATAATACTTTGAAACCTATTTTGGGTGGGTTTAGGTGTATGTTCTATGTTTTCTTTGGTATACCTATTACTAGAATCAGTTGAGAGAAAGAGAAGGATTCAGTATTTTAGCTCTGGCTAATTACCAGATTTTGGGGAAAAACAATAACTCTTCGGAGGCTATCCAAACGTTGACCCTTTCAGATGGAAAAACTATCTTGGTAATGAAACTTGGGCATACAGCAATACACTTACCTCCGAGTATTACTTAAAGCTATTCTAAATTGTCTCAGTAAATATTTTTTGCTTTAAAATGAATTAAACTTGAACAGTGACTTTCATAAGGAAACAATAGGATCATGATGGTTACAGACTTTGCCATATGCAATTAGGTTCACTTTCCTCCAGGAAACAAAGAAACTGTACAACTTGCTACTCCTTAGTACTGATTGAAAGG
Organism: Hura crepitans; assembly: GCA_948208565.1. NCBI lineage: Eukaryota > Viridiplantae > Streptophyta > Magnoliopsida > Malpighiales > Euphorbiaceae > Hura > Hura crepitans. Next base: position 12,787 of record CANXYI011212513.1, read on the forward strand.
GTAGTTTTAGGTTGGTGCTTGGAAGCATTTTTATGGCATTATATCTATGACCATACAGTCTTAAATAAATTTTTTCTGTGAACTTTTGACATGGATATCGAGGGTACTAGACATCTATGCACTCTGGTGCTGTGATCAGCAAATATTCTGCTTTGAGTGCCTTTCTCCAAAATTTGTATATTAATTAAAAATGAATTGATTGTGGATCTCCAGGAAATCATTGTATATAAAAACTATGGCTTATATGCGAGACTTGACCTTCCTTTGCACTCTAAGATGTGGGTGCTCTTTTAGAGTGAAGTACAATTCTTGTGAACCTCAAATGGCAATGTTTTGGGCCAAACTTATGATAGAAAAACCATTGGGCACCAAAGGCAGAGTGTTATTATACATGAAAGAGAGTGATCAAAAGCATTTTGTCTACATATACATATTGAAACAACAACAAATAATGACATGGGTAGCATTGACACCCAGTTATGGCAGGACACTGGAGAAATAAATGATTTGGTGAAATTGCGCAAAAAAGTTATTTAAAGCTAGTAAGAACTTTTCATTGGACTCTTATAATTTAAACATAGCATTGTGAGCTCATTGCAAGAAAACCACAAATAATTCTTGATATAGGGGGAGGGGGAGAGGATATAGTGATTTTAAACCCTTGAACTCGTGCTTGCATACTAGCTACTGACCCAATGAGAATTTATCAATAAAAAGGTGATGTCATGGGGTAATTTTCATCTGGGTTACATAATGTAATACTCTAGTAAGCGGCCATCAATGGATGGGTGATGAAAAGAACCAAAGGATTAGATTTCTGTTCCTGCTGCCCCCTGAGAGAACTTTGTCTCCTAGAAATTTTCTTTTTCGTCTATTGCTTTATTGCTGATACAACATGTCACTTGTCGATGCTCTCAAAATCAAGTAATGACGTGTTAATGATTTTCAAATCTGTTGAATGATATTCTGGGTATTGCTGCATGTATATGACGATAGTAAAATTGCAGGCTGCAAAAGAATTCGAGTCCGAGCTTAAGAAGGAACCTGATTCAGTAGAAAGTCCAAGTGAAAAACCTGCAGCAGTGAGTGAAGAGAAGAAACAAGATGTTGAAGTCCCAAGCTCAAAGGAGAGTGCATGAGGCTGTAGAAATATGTAGTGTATACATTTTTTGCCAAATATCATTTGCAGTATGCTTGTGTTTAGATCAAATCATTCATATCCAATTTAGGTCAGTGAGAAATTATGCCTTATTAGCTATATTGTTGTGCCTATTTAGAGAATGAAGTACCAACTTTCGTAGGAAGGTTGACGAAATTATTCCTTCTGATCATATCATCTGGAAAATTTCTGGTATGTTTACTGAATTATTGCTTTTCAGTTCTCACAAAATAACATTGGAGGATTGACATAACATGGCAGCACTCCAATGTTTCTAAGGTTTATATATTTCTTCATTTCTTTTTCTCTAGTTTTTAGAATATTCAATTATTAGATTGAGGATTCAGGTTTAGCTATTGGAATATCTCTGTTACTTCAAAATTTTATTGGTTGAATTTACTTAAAAAGTCCAAATAATACGAGTAAATTGGACTATTATATGAAAAATCAATGTTCATTATGATTTTTCTTCAAAATAAATAAATAAATTTTGTTTAAACAAATCTGTTTACTAAAATCACAATTTAAGCAGTTTCACTGGTATGGTTAATTAGTATTTAAATTTTTAAAGAATAAATTCCAGATTAGATTTTTTTTTTTAATTTTATTTTTTAATATCCATTTAATCAGAATTCATAGTTTGACTCATTTTATAGAACTCCAAAAGAATAAGGTCTTTTTGTGGCCAAAGTTGTAATCTATTCAAAATTCCACCCACATTGCAATAAAGGTGCCAATAGGAGGCATAGGATGGTATCAATAAGGATGTGCATAATCCAATAGTTTGCAATTTGATTCTATTTTTAAATATAAAATTAGATTTAATTGATTCGGTAGAGTAAAAATAAAAAAAGTCGAATTATTGAATATTTAAATATGATATCGTTTAAAAAATTTTTATATATAAAAGAATAAAAAATATATAAAATTTCGGTTAATTCGATTTTACTTATTCAATTTCACTTAAATATTAATTTATTCAATTCAATTCTTATAATATATTCGGTTTTAAACCGAATCAATTCTTTACACACTCCATCAAAAGACTCATGTTATATATATATATATGGCCAAAAGGAAACTTTCTTTATAATGATACACTTTTAACCCAAAAATTATCCAATTATAAGCAAAGGAGAAAGGAGAAAAACAAGTAAAATATATTAAATTTAATGATTTGTTAATTAATGGAACAACCCAGCCTACCCACTTACTGAACTTTCTAGGGGGATAAGGTACGGTTGTAATTGACCTTAGCCTACCCTTGTAATTTTTTTTATATATAAATATTAAATAATTTAAAATATAAAATTCTAAAGAATTAGCAAAAGTTGGTGAGAGAGAAACTTTTATTTGTTAAATTGTAAAAAATTGGAGAAATGGGGATATGAATTTTGTCACTTATCAATCCCACTACTTGTATACTTTTTTTTTTTTTTAAAAAAGGAAATATTAACAAGTCATGCTAACATCATATGCCAATTGACATTTACAAATATTTTTTTATGAATCACCAATTACTCATTTTGCCATCACATGAAAAATAATTGATTTTATTTGCTTGTGATTTTTATTTACTTTATTATTATTTTTTTAAAAAGAAAACTTTATTCCATAATTTCATTGGCAATAAAAGAAAATAGACATCTAATTTGAACTTTATCATAAGAAAGGAATTGTTATGAAATGAGAAATGTCCTTAAAAATGTCTTATATGCACATTATACTACTTCTGCTCCTCTCATGAAGGAATAGAAAAAAAAAATTCCAAATAATTTCTTTCATATAATTTATATTTACTTTTTTTATTATTTTAATGGCATATATTTAAGGGGATTATCATTTTAAATTTTTAAAAATTATAAAAAAATACAATTCAATGGGGGAAAATAGAAGGTGCTAGTGAGAATATGAATAGCCCTTCAAGGAAAATAATTCTCTTAAGCAAAAGCATTTTAGGGATCTAAATTTAGAAACTCAATTCTATTAAATAATACAATTACTTAATTAAAAAGGTAATTAATTCAAGCATCTAATTAAGTATTCTGCCATTTTCTTTTTAAAAAAAGTTAGTAAGAGCAAATTTAAAAAAAAAAATTATGGTACAATTAACTTTTTTTAGCCATTAATTATCATTTAAAGTGAAAATCAATTGCTAAAAAATGGGATACATCTTGAAAGTGAGTCTACCAAGGTTTAACTCATTTTGATTACTTAGGGGTAAACATGAAAATGGTGCAACAATCATTAAAAAAAAAATTAAAATATAAAAAAATTTGTCTTTTCTTTCTTTTCCTTTATAATCTTTGAATTTTTTTAACTATCAAAGCATCTTTTTTTTATTTATTTAATAATTAAAAAAAAGTAAAAACGACCACTTGAAATAAAAAGATATTTGATTCAAGAGATATAATTTTCTTAAACGAGAAGAATGAAAAAAAAATTGAAATGAAAATGAAAATGAAAAAGTTACTTAGTTGTCCTTAAGTTTGTAGAGTAAAATAATACTCAGTTCATCTTGCTTTAAGTATATTTTATAAATTTAGCATGAAAATTAGAAAAAGTAAAAAACTCTAATTTTATGAAAATATAATAATAATTAAGTAATTGCCTTTTTAAAATTTTAATATCTAATAAAGACATAAATATAATGAACAATAATAAATATGATAAAAGGCGTAAACTTTTACCAGATACAATTATTACATCTCGGAAGAAAAAAATTTCTTTTATTCTTTTTTTTTATTCCTTCTATATAATTTCTATTTAAAATTTTGTTTTTGCTGCCTGTCACTCA
>CANXYI011212526.1:0-17982 GCA_948208565.1 Hura crepitans
ACCCATACTATTAATCTCAAACTTTACAGGTTACTTCAAAATTAGTTTTTAATTAATAGTGTACTTAATATGTTTATAGTGATGTTTTGTAGAAAGATGATAAACATAACTCAAATTATGGTTATTAATTACTTTTAATATTTCGATGACTATTATTATTATTTTTTTAAATAAATTTCAATACTAGAACTTTCTTCACATAATATGATTGTAATAATTAGTCTAGGCTCATTTGGTTGGGGCCTATGCTAACATTGGACCTAAGCGACCTGTTCTTGTCATCCAGGCATGAGGATGCGAACCAAAATATCTTTGCCAATATTTCATATTATTTTTCCGTAGATTTTTTTTAAAGATATGATTGAAAGCATTTATATATTTTTTTTATATTACGATATTTATTATTTAATTTATATTTTTAAAATTTAATGTTTGATTATAAATTATTATATTTTAAAAAGTGTATATTAATCATACATAAAAAATAAAAATATAAAAATAACAAAATTAATATTTTTTTAAAAGGTATGAATGCATTTATATATAGGGAGCTTAAGAGAATGAAAATTGAATGAAATTTAGCATCAACTCTCAGTCTCAGATAAAAATCTTCACAAATGCATAATTATGTTGTTTAAAAAATAATCTATTTTCAGTTGTGCAAAACGAATGCAGCTCCAAAAATAACAGAATTAATGGTGTACATGTGTATACTACTCCCAAGTAATATATACTTCATTTATGCAATAGACAACATATTGTCCTCTCCCCCTTTCTTCGTAAGTGTTACTTCCAAAATATTTACACAAATAAATAAAATGAGGCAATTAATTACTATATTTTTATAAGATCATTGTGATATATTGATCCACCTCTTTGTCTATTTATTATACAATTTTTAATACAAATAAGAAAGTAAAATAAAAAATATCGTAATAAATAATTTTCACAGTTTGAAAAGAAACCTTTGAAGTAATATATATATATATATAACACATACGCGGCTTCTTATATTTGTCACTATTGATCATTTAATCTTTTAAATTAATTAAGAGACTGACGATCTCAAATCATTTACCTCTCTAAAATATTGATGTTTATTATCAATTTAGTTATTTTTTGACACGTCATGTTTTTTATGAAACAATGGACTAAATAGTAATAAGTCATCAATAGTTAAGGAGATTAATTAGCTTTCTAATTAATTAAGGGAGCTAAATGATAATAAAAATCAATAGTTAAGTAGTCTTTTTAATTAAATAGAATAAATAATTGATATAAACAAATTTAAAAAGTCGCATATGTATTAGAGTATTCATATACAATACCTAATGTATTTGATGGGAAAATATAATCAAATTAACAAATGATTTTTTTTAAATTAATAATTGATAAAATAAAAGAGATTTTATTAAAATTTAGTTAGTTGAAGTGATTTTGGCATTCGCTTTTTTTTTTTAAATAAGATTTCAAATTTAAATATTATAAATGAAATTTCTTTTTACTACAGTAGAGGGATTTCTATATAAAGAGAAGAAAGACCTAAAACAGAATCAGCACCAAATAATCAAAGCTTGTAACGTCAATTGCTGCACATGCATTTGAATTGATATCAGTTAATGAATTATTTAATTGTGGAAGCAGCTTCATCACATGGGCCAATTAAGTCTTCTGGTTGTTCCTACTTACCATTTCTCAACCTCCCAAAATATTTAAACAATTGAAATGCCGTACTAGCTGTTGTCCATTTGTAAATGAGGAAAACCTTCACTTTCATCCATTTCACTAATATTAAAATAATTTTTAATTTTATAAAAAATTATATTTTAAGATAACCATAGCAGCTAATATACTAAATGTAACATTAATATCAATAAAATATCCAAATTAAAAAATTTATATGATAAATATTTTTCTTTCTTTTATAGAGTGATTTTTTTTTTTAAAATAACATTTTGTAAGGACAGATAGAACAATATTTATGAACAGACGTGGCAAGAGCCCAACCAATCAAAATCAATCTTGAACCATTTATGGATCCGAAACCAAACCATTGTGAATAGAGTTTAGTTTTGAGTATCATCTCTTGTAGCACTTGATGCACTGATTCATATTATTTTTGACTTTTGATGTTGTAAAATTACGAATTAAATGCGTTTTAATTGTTCAGAATCTTCATAAGATATTATAAATACAAAATTATGTTTTTTTTTTTCAAAGTTCTATTTCAATTGAAGGATCAAAATAGAAATTTCAAGCATTTTATTCAGCAATTGAATCGTTCCCGAATTCATTACATAAATTAAATTTATAATATAATATAAACAGTATTTAACCATTTTAAAATTTATAACCAATAATTATAAACCATAACAAAGATCACCGTATTACAGTTTGGTTAATTTGAATTTTTTTTTAATTAAACCTACACTGTTGTTTAGGGACCGAAATTATTCCATTAAACTGTGAATGATAGATGATTAATCAGCATGAATTTGAAGTATAAATCATAGAACCTCCCTGAAAGAAGCATATGTAAATTTCTCAGCTACAGAAGACCAACAGTTGTAAAAATTAGACTTCAAATTCAGAACCACCAGTTCCTACCTGTCTAAGTGGCCATATTCAAACACAAGCTCCAACCACATTCTTACAACACTCAGGTAAAAGCAGCCAAACCCACATTTTCATTTGCTGCATGAAAATTAGGAAAATGTAACTACTACTTCAAAGGCTCTATTGTTACACTTCACCTTCCATTAAAATAATTTAGAGTTAGAAAATCATTAGATGTTGAAGCAGATCTGGCCTTGAACAGAAGAATTTGCAGACAAAAAATTCTTATAGTAGTTTAGCAGAACAATAAACAATTATTTTTCCACATTTCTCTTTGAGTAAAACAAGATAATTCATGAAGTAGCAGCAGACCACCACAAAAGGAGTTTCCAAATGTTTGGCCAACTCACTTCTGAGCATCAGATAAACATCTCATCTTGGTCCATGACTGCATTCTTGGTTTAATTTCATCACCAGTTGTTCTACTTCAATTTGTATCAACCATCACTTCGTACATTAAACTTACAGTTGTAAAATCGATACGTGCTGCAATCGTTTTCTTAATTTGAGAATCGTAAATCGTAAAATACAAAAGATATCAAATAAAAGAGTTTAAATGAATATCAATGTTATCATTATCCCAATGATGCTAACACCATCAAGGTAAATATCCTCTTCTTCATTTTTATCAACACTTTCACCTTCAATGTCTTCGATTTCTTCATCTTGTATCTCAATCAATTTTCCTTTTCCTCTTACATTTCCTTTTCATCTAAGTTTTATGAACAATTCTTAAAAAATACCTTAAATAGGAAAAACTCACAAAAAAAGAGGGCTAGATCTAATAGGAAATCACATAGATCAGTATCTTAAATAATCGAAAGATTCAAATCACACCACCAAATCAGGAAGATTCTAAAGCTTCGAATGAGATTCAGTCTCCTAAGATTCGCATGTTTTCTTATCTACTAGCTGTTTTATCTTACTGAATCGTAAAATTTTCGACAACTATAACTAGACTAGCTAGATGCCCGCGCATTGCACAAGTTCGTAAACTATGCCATTGTAATAAATCATACAGTAATATATTTCATAATAAATACTCAATACATATATCTAACTAATTTCTTTAGCAACAATACATTTGATAGTAATTATTAGATTTCCTTTCATATTTACATCTAATCTGCCTGTTGTAGAGTGGAGCATCTCATAACCACAGTTAAATTTAAGCTGCTTCAACAAAAGACTCGTTGTCAGTGACAACCAGCATATTGTTAGCCTAGTGACTGCAAGAACACCATGGAACTCCATCTTTCTGAACTCTAGAATAGCAGTGGACTCTGGTAGCTTGTAAAGCTTAATAGTGATGGGCTACAATATTTTCTTTCATGGTATGAGATATTTGGCTAAATCTTTATGAAGATTTAGCAATATGACTTCACTTCAGCTCACTTATCAGCAAGATGGCTTGCAATGTTTTCTTGCACCGTCAACAAAAGGTATTTGACAACATAAACTCATTTCAATTTAGCAAACCCTTAGGCTGCAACTAATTGGGTCAGTCATGTGGATTCAATTTCTCCATTTCACCAGGTTTAGTGTCACATCTTCAAATAAATATAAGGCTACTCGGTCTTTTCTTGCTACTTTCCTCTATGACAGCTTAAGTCTGCCATTACAGCCTTACTCTTAAAGGCACTCAACCTGTCAGCAACATTACCTTACTAAACTAAATCAAAGTTGAGTAATTTTGCTTAGACAAAGTAAAGCTAAGAACCATGCAAAAGTTCAGCAATTTGTTCACTGACGTGTAATTCTTCTGAAAATGATATGTCCAAAAGCAGACAGTTGACGATTCTCAAGCCCAATAAAAGGAAGCAATTTTTCAGCATTGTCTATTCAACAACCAGCTTCCAAATAATATACTTGCCCTGATAAAGATTGCTAACGATATCAGCAGGCAAACTTCAGTCTGAGCAAAATGGCCAAAAGTTATGAAGTTTAGTTTATATTCAAGAGACAATAAAGGAAGACTCAGTGAGAAACAATCAAATGGGGAAAAAGTATGAAATGAGCATGTTATATTATTAACAGAAACAAAAAGAAAAAGGAGTAAACGTGTTAGGAGTTCAGAAAAGGATTTACATATACACATGTGACAGTTTCCTGCAAAAAAGATCCAGTAAGACCAACAAAAATCATTACTTACATCTCCATTTAAACGCATTTTCAGGTACCACCTTTTCTCAGTTGTTGTATTGCTGTGTAGAGCTTCCTCCGAGATCCAACAGCTACCATGCCCATCTCTTTGAGATCTTCGAGAGTAAGTAGCAGCAACGCTTCTTCATCTACTTCATGCATTTCAAACACACTAGCATATTTACCGAACCCTTGCTCCTCCAACCATCTCGTGACGATATTTACATCAGTACCTCCAGACTTTATCTCATCCCAAACATGATCAGATGCAGGAGACACAGTATTCCCTTCATCACAAACATCCTCTTCCCAAAACTCATTAGAGTTTCCCTGTTGTCTCCTGTCATTAGCAAGATCACTTGCGCCAAACTCACAAACCTCTTTGCTTGTAGCTGGTGTTTCATTATCTGACATGCCCTTCAAGCCATTGGCAGTATAATGATCATTACATTCATCCGAAGTATACCTCGCAAACTCCTTGATACTGCAGTCTTTTCTATCTTCAAAACTAAATTGAGGGCTCAGTTTAGAACTCCAAACATTGCCAAAAACACTATTAGCCTCTTTAGCGCTGCGGCCCCGCCTCTTCATGACTCTGCATTTCCTGGTTATAGTACCAAAATTCAGTTTCATTTTGGTCGTATCAATTTCATATGAGCTCACCAATTTAAAAGCTGATTTTGAAGAGTTAGGATCATTATTCTCTCTGTTCTGCTGCAAATCAGCTGAAATTTTGGGAGAAGCACCAGGGCCCAAAACCACAAACTCAGGAGGAGTTTCCAATGCGTACCCATATATTTGATTCTGCTCAGCGTCAGGTTTCAGCATATCATTTTCATAACCCTGATGCCCTAAATTTTCCTTTGATTTCCGAGAGAACCCACATGCAAAAGCTGCAGGAATATCCCCAATTTCCCCTAACCTAACATTTGGGCGTCTCTGCCTTTTTGAGTTCATGCCTAAAAGTAACATTTTACACAAATCGCTACGACTCAAAGCCTGAAGAAATCCCAGAAACACAGAACAACGTATCAAATCTCAGAACCAACCAATTAAAATGAAACCTCAATAACAGAAAAAAAATTTCAAAAACTAGAGACAAACAGAATATAGCAAAAACGAACCATATAAAAAGAAAAAACTTCATGAAATGTACATGCAAAGAGGCAAAAAAAAAAAAAAAAAGATCATATATCCAACCCACAGCTACATGTTTAACAAAAATTACTAACAGGAAAAGAAACATTAAAAATCAATACTACCCAGAAACAGAGAAAAAAAAAAGTAAAGTTATTTACCTTACAAGAGAGGAACAGCTGGAGTAAAGTTTGAATATTTCCATGTTTCCCAAAAAGGAAAACTGATGAAGCATTCAAATTAAAAGGGTATGAATAACTGGCAAGAAGTTTTGATCAAAGGCAGAAAACTAAAAAGGTGGGCTTTGTTCCTTGTCTGTGCGCGACATTAGTTAAAGATTAGACATTGGACATGGATAGAGACAGTTTCTGGAAAAGAAATGCAGCAAAGCGAGTCAAATCGAAAACTTATCCTATTCCTCAGTCTTTAAGGTAAGCAATAGAAGAGTCATCCGAATAACGATTAGATGCAAATAAATTAAGTCTAGGATGTGCTTGATTATTTGACACATAAAAAGACTAAGTCCACGTGTAATGAGAGAGATGAGATTGAGAATTGGAGTTTCGTAGGAAATATTCTACTTTTTTTTTTCTTTTTCTTTTTCTTGGAGACAATGGGCTCGCAGTTTTCTTCTTCCCCTTGTCTCAGAAGTCAGTCCTTTGATGTTAATTTAAATACAGCAATTAGAACTTTAAAAAGAGAGCGTAGATACTACTCCTATACTAGAGAGATTCTCGAAAGTCAATGTGGGAGTCCATGAGTCATGTGTTTGGGATAAGGTTTAGTTGCATACATTGGATTCTCAGGCTGAATAAAGAATTCCCTTAAACCATGGTTGCTAGCCGCTGGCTTTTGAGTGGTGTGCTTAGGTTAGAATTCTTGGCAAATTAAATTCACTTTTAAACAGAAAGCAAGCAAAAGACTCCGAATTTTAAATCTTTTAATAAATTAAAATTAATTTATAAGAAAAAAATTTAATCATTTTTTAATGCATTAGAATTCGCTTTTTATTACATTCTAAATAATTCAATTACAAAAAAATTATTTTTTTCAATTACAGATTTATTAACCCTATATAGTAACTTAATAAATTTTGTATATGCAAATCGTTTCGTGAAAATAATTAAATTCATATAATTATTTGAGTAATTATATTACCAATTTATTATAAAAAAATATATTACTAATTTAAGGGAAAAAAAAATAAAGAAAACAAACAATACGAATCGTATAAGCGGGTCAAACTTCAGAAAGTAGTCAACTCGCCACGTGTCTACATAATTCACCTCATCAAAATCCGTGCCTCCTTGTTCTCAGGATAACAAACAATTCCTCAACTTCCATTGCCAAATAACCAGAAGAGCGAAATACATTACCCCATTGCAATACAGAGAAAAATCCAGCACCAGCCATGGACTACTGGCAAAAAGTTCGTAGCTTCGCAGAGGACGCCGCCAAGCGCACTCAGGAGATGACCAAAGAGGCAGCCAAACGATCCCAAGACCTCACAATCGGCTCCAGTAAGATCTCCGACATCGTTTCGGAAACCGCTAAGCGTTCCAAGGAGATTGCCGCCGAGGCTTCTAGACGTTCTCAAGATCTCACAATCGGTTCCTCGAAGCTTTCCGATATTGTCTTCGAGACGGCTAAGCGTTCCAAGGAGATCGCCGCCGAGGCCTCCAAGCGAGCCGATCACATCAAGACAGAGGCCATAAAAAGAGCCGACCAGATCAAATCTCTAGCCGAGGGGATTACGCCATCTGCTCGCTCGGACCCTACGGTAGAGATGCAGCAAGAGTTGAAGGAAAATGACCTAGAGAGATTCGGTATCACGGAGGAGTTGAGAGAGTTCGTCAAGGAAATTAATATAAGCACATTTCAGGATTTTCCGTTACAAGGTACGCGTGATGATATTGTCTGTGAAGTTTTATTTTCTTGATTAGTTGCAATTTAAATATAAATGGAGGTGTGTGACAGTATCTGCTAGATAAATTGCAAGCAATAACATTTATTTTGGCGTTTGTTTATGTGAATTGGACGATTGTTTGACATGTAGATGATTCGGAGATGTCCAACGTGCCTATGGTATCAAATGTGAGACAGGATCTTTCACAGTTTCAAGTAAAGCATGCCCAACTCGTTCTTTCAACTGTCAAGGTTGCGTCCTTTCTTACTTCTGTCATAACTATTTTTTTTTTTTTTTGGTCAAAAGAGCAAATAGAATGAAAAGATTGACGGGTTTATTTATTAATGAATCTTGAGGAACTTAAACAAGTTTTTCTAATTATTGTGAAATCTGCATTTATCAACCCCTTAGTTTGGTGATAACTTGGGTTTTTTCTTTGTTATTCTTTTATGTTCCTTGAAGTTTTGCCATCATTTTTTAAGGTATTAGCTGGAATTGTTAGATTAGTGGCGGCAAGCTGGCTACTGTCTGTTTGCTTAGTTAGTAAAGTTACTTGGCACCGGTTGAGGAAGCTAGTGATAGAATTTCATCAAAAGAGAGGTTCTCTGTATCTAGGTACAGAATAAATGATAGAACACTAGCGCAAAATAACAGAGGAAAGGATAATTTAGAGAACAGAAGTACTTAATTTTCTGAACCTCACTATCTATTGGACTGGATATATCCCTTTTATGTTGGATGTGGAATGGAATGTTATGTACCTTACCTTGTCACCTGATATTCAACAAACAAGACATGACCATACTCTTGTCTTGAATGCTCATTTTGGACGATTCAAAGGACTCAACTAATGTGCAGAATTCTCATTATTTTCATGCCTGGTGATTGGTTTTAACATGGAGCTCTTTTGCATGAAAACTTGATCAATAAGTGGTTAATACGAGGAGACACGGTTGCAGACACTCATACGACTGTTCTGTTTGTGTAGACCTTATTTGTGCTTTTGTCGGCATATGAAGTTTGATTCTATGGCAAGATTGTCAACAAGAAAAGTTGAATTTCACATCTTTCTTTTAGTTTATATGTGCTATAATATACTCTTTGTTTGATTAATATATTGCATATAATGTTACACGCGTCACTAGCAGCTGAAGAAACTTACACGTGTTCCTTCAAAAGAAAAAAAAAAGAGTTCAATATGCATTTTTGTTTTCCATAACCTTCAAAGTTACTAACTGTTACTGTATTTCATGCATTGTTTCAGGAAATATCCAAGTTAAGATATCAATTATGCCCACGTATTATGAAAGAGAGAAAATTCTGGAGGATATATTTTATGCTAGTGGACAGTCACATTTCACCGTAAGTAACTTCTTTTAAATTGAAATTTCATGTCTTTAAGATGCTCTTAAAATTTTCATGGCTTTCTTTCTTATATGGGAGCCTAAACGTGACATGCTTATGTCCAATAAAGTTTACCTTCTTGGTGCTATGAACTTAAAGTTATGTTATTTCAAATATATAGCGCGTCGTCAGGATGTGTTTTTGTGGGCGTCAGCATTTGTGTCTATTTGATAGTAAATCTAGATACTTTTGGCTTCAAAATTGAAAATCAAATGTGTTACAGATATGCTAGGTGTGGACGAGCTAATGATGAGTAATTCTAGTCAGCTAATTGATAAATAATTATGATATTTTATTGTCTTTTTAATTTATGTCAATCTCCTAAATTATCGTAGGTTTATTTTAGTACGGTTCTACTATTATGACTTTCCTGCTATTGTAATAAGAGTCTTTTTAAAGAGACAGATGGAATGAAATAAAAGACAATTGAGTATTTGCCTAAAAACTATAGAGATTAGGAATTTTCTCTTAACGAGTTCCAAGGTTGCAATTCCCTTAAATGAATTGCATTTTCCAGCAATCATAGGTAGATCTTGGAATAAAAACAGAGGCAAAGACCTGCTGTTTGGAAGTGACTTTCCTGTCAATAGCCTGGTGACTTGATCTGTCAAAACCATAGCAATTTATCAGAGCCAGTCACCATGAGTGCGGTGGACAGGGGTGATGAGATAAAGGCCCTGATTGAAGAAGCAACAGCAGCTGTGGAATCTCGACTAGAATCGCGGATGGTTGCCCAGTTCCCGCTGTTTGGAAGTGACTTTCCTGTCAATCGCCCGATGACTCGATCCTTGACTCAAAACCGTAACAAAATGTAACAGATCCAATACAACTTTGCCTAAATGATTTTGAAGAATCCTTTGTCGGTGGGGTGGGGGAAGCTAAACAGAAAATACGACGCACCTTGTAAAATTGAAGACATAAGCATATTCCTGGTTCTAGTTTTAGTCCTAACAAGTCTTTCTATGCTTGACGCCGCACCCACTATATCTACCTTAGGCCTTGCTTCCAAAAATACTTGGAATCCACTGTGTATTTGTAGCATTACTTTGCCCTTTCTTTAGTCAGCCCCTCCTCTTTCTTTAGGACCTCGGAAAAGATGATAAAAATGTAGAAACTGTGAATGTTAATTTTTTTGAATGCTAATATGTTCTTAGTCATTTACAGCGAAGCAGGTGTTTGGTAAAGTACACGTGTTAAATTTATCTTACGGCTTGAATAAAAGCATCATTTTTTGGCTAAATTACTCATAAGACATTGAAAATGCAAGTTATTGCATGCTTATCTTATTCTATATATGACCATGTTTTATATCTGCAATTTCTCTTGGTGGTGCTTTTACTTGGGTTATAGTACTCCATGCTTTCGTTACACATGATAAAACCTTAAATATTATTGTTGCCTTTAGCTACGAGAAGAAATACATGGAGGAAGCTGCAAATGAATCAGCGGAGCTAGTAAAGGATGATGCAGCGAAGGAGCATCTCAAAGCCGACGTAACTTCCAAACGAGATGTGAAGAAATTGAATCAGCAAAGTAAAGCATCATCCACTGAGCAAGATTTGGACGTATTTCTCCTCGGAGGAGACAGTGATGAGGGGCCAGGTGTGTCATCTTTTAAGGACTGAGTTGTCATTGTTCCTCAAGTATTTGGTTTTATAATTTGGCGATTCTTCTTATTTTTCTTGAAACTGGCACGTGTTTTCTTTATTCGGTTGCTAACCATCTTATACAACAAGGTTGCATGTCCCTACAACAACTTTGTGCATTGACCTTCAACCATTTTCAACAAGTGCTGTTAATGCCGTACTTTCCCGATGCTGTAAATAATTTCTAAAGTATCCACTTAGGCAGGCATTCTTTAAAATATTTCATAAATCTATTTGATATTTGTTCCTCAAAAAGAGTGTTATAAATCATGATTTGATATCAAACGCAACTAATGTGGTCTGCAATTTTAGTTTTTGTTTAGTAGCATTGTGATAAAGGTAAGGCCTTAAATGTCAAAATATTACTTTTGATTTCACCCATTGTTTCCCATGTCCCCTTAATTTAATGCAATATTTAGTCCAAGATACAACACTAGAATTGTGCAAGGATCAACCGAAAATCTTAAGATGCTGTGTTGATCTATCTTGTCATACAGATGACGGTGATGATACCCTTGATGACGATTTTGACAAGATGGTCGACAGTTCGGTAAGCACAATCGTTTTCTTTTTTACGCTCATTCCAATACAACTTGGAACTTCTGATATGGTAAAACAATTATTAGAAATATGCTAATCCAAATCTCCAAAATGGCTTTGTTAATTAATCAATAATTGCCGTCCTTGCCTCCATTGCTGAATGGAGAAATAGGATCCCTGTTTGAGGCACGGAACCCTATTTCTTGCCAATTAATGAGGAGATTAGATTTTGAATCAGGAACCTAATCCCAATGTGAGATGAAATTTAGGCCAAAAAAAAACAATGGAGATGGGTTAGGAGAAAAGGGGAGGTTTTGACATCTTTAGACCAACCCCTTTGCAGGCAGAGAGAGTTATTTAGTTGATTCAGAATAGGTTGGTAATAATGCAGAAGAAGATGACTGTTAGTCCTCTGAACAAATGAAAGTATTAAAAAAAAAAAATCTATTTTTATTGTCGGATATCATTCTTTAGTGAACTTGGCATGCATTTTCCTACCGAGTATTGGTTGCAGTCCCCGTGGCACCAATTTTTGGGCTGCGGTTTGTATCTCTATCATGCATGTTGAATTTAACAGTTAAAATTTAATCTTGTATTTTGATATTCATGATTATGGAGTGTGAACTGTTGAATTAAATGTGTATTATAAAGGCTTGCTCCAATTATTGGGCAATATGCTTGCAAATAAATGGACAAGGATGATTAATTGCGTTCTGAGAAGTATGTTTGTACAATATTGATGATGATTGTACCCAAATTAAACTTATTCCTTGAAAATTATAAAGGAAATGTTTTTAATTCATAGCTTGAATGTGTTTTGGTTGTCATAATGAACGAGGAGATATGTAAAGATGGTAGGGCTTGTGGCTGTTTAACAGCAATTAATGGGGGGATGAGAGAGACCCAAGGTTTAAATTTAAACAGCATTGATTTGGGGAAAAGGTAAGCATTTCATTCGTTAGTGGCAAGGGGAAGCGAAGTCTTGAAGCAGACAGTGTTGTTGGTCTGAATCGGAGAGACCTAGTGGGCACCAGAGCTTATAAACTTTGCTTTATGCAGTAGGATTGATTTCCCCGCAATATTTCTATCGTTTTGCCATGTAATTTTCGTAACTTGCAGGATGATGAGAAACAGAAGTTGTAGAATATCAGGCAGCAACAATTTGGACTACATATCTACTAAAATCGCAAGACAAAAATGCTGCATCAGCATATTGAATAAGAAACCAAATGTGACTAACTGTATTTGCTCTCTTTGCTTCCAATTCTGTGTAAAGAATAATCATTAATACATTTGTTAATTGAATAAAAAAAAAATCATTTGTTAAAATATGTTGTTCGACGTGTAAATTTATATTCGGTATTGGTTTGTAAGGGTTTGATCTAGTAAAGCACCTCCACCATATTCATTTTAGTTTGGGGACTGAAGTGGATTTACAAGAAGCAGGGAACTGAGGTTTTAGTTTTTTTTTGACAAATGGATGGCAGAAAGGTTGTGAAAGGCAATGGCTTATATACTCTTTTGATCTTTGTGATTCTGTAGATGATCAAAAAGAAAAAGTTAATGATAAGTTTTGTATATCCACCATTTCTTGAGCATGTGTTTCGCAAAGAAAGTAATAGTAATTGACAACAATCTAAACATAGTGAAGGAGCGGATGAAGTATTCTGTTAGTTAAGAGATGAGAAAAGGTTGGTTGTTTTCAATAATAAGCCAATGCTAGAACAATTTTATTTGGATTTTTTTTTCTATGAAAAATACCAAGTATAAAAAACTATAATTTATTTTTTTGTATAGCAGACTTTCATTTATATATTAATCCACTGTAGATCAAGGTAGATTTGATCTTATTAGTGGGCAGGGTTGCAAATTTTATTTGATTTTTAATCCAAACTAACGCCCCGAAGAAGATGCCAAATCTCTCTTACACGCAATTTTTTTTTTTTTAACAAGAGATGGTACCAACTACACTACTTTACACTATACACACCATAAGGGGAGAGAAACACACTCTCTCTCTCTTTACAAATTTTTATATCAGCCTGAAAAAACATTAGATACCGATCAGCACACAACTGTTATCCGCTTTGGCCCAGCGGTTCTCTTACATGCATTTAATATATAGGTTAGTAGGTCACAGATATTCATTGCAAATTACTACGTGAAAACCCTTGCAAATTTCTGCATTTTCAACCGGCACATTGATAAAATTCGTGTAACCCATAATCTTTATTTTTTTTTTTAAAAAAAAGTCGTTTTTCGTAGCCCCAATTAATTTAAATTTTATGAAAAAAAATAATTCAAATTCACATTAGTAAACCAAAAAAAAAAAAATTCTCTTTTTAGTTGTAAAATTAGCTGCAAAAATAGTAAGATCGGCTCCACAATTTTCTTTGTTCTAATTTTCTATTTTTTGAATAGTGTTTTTTTTATTATTTTTGAAATGTAATTTAACAAGAAAAAGAAAACCAAGAAGCTCGATTATCTTCGGTAAATGTACAAGTATTCTCACTGAGCGGTGATCAGAAGTATTTTAGATTAAAAGTTTTGCTTGAATAGAAAACTAAATATTAATAATACCTAATAGAGGAAAACGATATGTGCTCCAGGAAATGGGAAATAGATATTTTTATTACCCCTCTATTTCATTTCCAACATCACTTGTACTCAAATTCAGAAAATAATTAGAACAGTTTTAATTCTTTCAAAAGCATTTATAATAAGAGGTAGGGTATCACATTTCATATATTATAGCCATTAAATTTGCATTTTTAATAATTAAATTTAAAAAAATATACGATAAATATCATAATATATTAAAATTACGCAAATATCTCTTGTAATAATAACGAGACCTTACCATGCATGCTTAATGGAGAAACGATGTGTACCAACTTGTTCAGGTTCATTAATACGCATCTGCAGGCAGATCTTCCTAAACTTCATGTGTTATGGCCAATGGGCTTAGAGGAATCAAAATCAAAGTCACCTCCTAATCTTTAGATTTTATAGTTTTAGCTAAATACCACAACGCCAAATGTCAAATCTTTAAACTGTCCTCCTACCAATAATCTGTACTGGTGGGGAGCAAAAGAAAGGAACTTTGATGAATTCTCTAGATTTTTCTATTTTTCTATCCCATTTTTATATTAAACTTCGATAAAAAAAAATATTTAATTAAGTTTGTGATAATGTGCATCTCATTGTCCCCTCAGGATTCGTTAGGTAGGATTCAGTTTATAGAAAAAGGCTTACATGGACAGCATTCTTCTGTGTCTCCACTTCTTTTACTCGTCTACGATGGTGCGGTGGGGAGTTCCTTTGATTTTTATTATTAATAATAAAGTTTCGTTTTATTGGTTTAATTCTATTTTTCTATAATTCAATTTAATTTTATTTGATCAAAATTTAATTTTTTATTATTACGATTCAATTTTATTATAATTAAAAATCAAAATATATTAACTGTTAAGAATATTATAAATTTTTATACGTTAAAAGATTTCATAATCGTTTTTATTTTTCTTGATAAATAAATTAGATCTGGTTTGATATATGGGAAAAAAATAAAATCTAGTTAGAAACGGTACAGATGCTAGAAATTGTCTGCTCACCGACAAATGCAGTTTAGTACATTGAAGCAGCTGCATTATTTGGTCATTTTCATGGACCAACCACAATCTTGAAAATCTCTTTTATTTTCCCAATTATTCATTTTATTTATAATTCCTCAGTATTTCCAGTTTAATATTTTTCTTATTATATATTCAATTTTTTTTTTCTTTCTCTGGAATGCATATAACCTATTTAATAAGGACAAATTACTAGCTTTTCCTAATTAGTAAATCTAAGAAAAGAACACTCGGAAAGGAAAATCTTCAAAAAATAAAAAAGGATAAAATTATTTAATTTTATGTATGTTCCAGTTGCTCTTGAAGAAAAAAAAATAATCAAAGGAGCTGCCAAATAAAAAATGAGATTAGCAATTAATGATTGATCGTCGGAAAAAAAATGGTCTAACTCTAAATTAATTTCAAAATCTAACTCGTGAATTGTTCAAATCATGATAAAAAAAAAGTGTTATGTTTTTTATAATTTAATAAGATATTAAATACATCCCTCGAATTCATAGTTGAATACATAAATATAATTTAGACCGTAAAATTTACTGAATTGAACATACATAAATGAGTCAATAACATAAAATCAATAATTTTAATATCATCTTAAAAAAATATTTTAAACTTAAGTTTAAATTATTAAAACTATTATAAAGGACACCGCATTCTCATAATTGCTTTTCCAGTATTCATAAATTTTTATATTTGAGCTCGTGTTTTTTTCTTTGTTTCGGTTAAGTGTGTTTATATATATAAATATGTTTGTAGAAAAAAAAAATAGTAATTTAAGAAATAAGATAATATTTGTTCTCTTAAAAAAAAAGGAAAGAAAATTAAATTCCAAAAGGGAGTAGTGTTTTTATAAATAATTCATAAAAAATGCCGTCCATTGACAAGGACCGGCAGCCCACTGAGTTTTATTATAGGGGCGGCTAACCTCTCTACCCACGTAAATAATATTAAGCTCCACTAATTTATTTATTTGAATATCGTGATTTTTCTTTTACAAATATATTAAATTTATGCACTCCCACGAAATTGTTATATTATCATATTAGAGAAGACGAAGCAAAACCCTCAAATAAATTTAAAAAAAATGGTACCGTTTGTAAGAAATTTAATTACTTAGTCTCAAAAGATAATAAAGCCATGTTCTCAAAACAAGCATGTTGAATATTCCACATTAGTTATTCAATATTAGTTAATTATAAGATGATTGTGTTCTTTATAATGACATGTATAATTATCTCCCTTTGAGTTAGTTTTTGGGGTGAGTTAGGCACAATTCCATTTTCTTAACATGGTATTAGAGTCCGCTATGTTCGGCTTTAGGCATGAGGGGGTGTATTGAATATCTCACATCGGTTAATTATAAGATAGTTGTGCTCTTTATAATAGCATGTGCAATACTCTCATTTTGAACTAGCTTTTGGAGTGAATTATGCGCAAATTTATTTTCTTAACAGAGCATACAACTTTTTAAAGAAAATCGTAGCTTTCAAGGGATTATTTGGCACAATAATGAAGATTTTAAATTAAATATTTTATAATCAAATGCGCAAGTTGAAGTTTTTCATTTTTTTTTTAAAGTTGAAATTTCATTCTTTGCCGCAAATGGCAGAAAGTCTTGATAAATTAATTGTTTCTTAAGCTGATATGTATATATATTTTTTGTCAAAAATAAAAAAAATATAAATACATATACTATAGAGTTTAAAATTGCCATTCTCAGCAACTATTTGCTTGTCGACGTTACAACAATTGGAATTCTATTTTTCCTCGTTTTCACACGTTTTTCGTATCTTTTATTTTTTTTTCTTTTTTTTGCATGAAAAAAATATATTAAATATATAAAATAATTCTACATAAATTGTACGAATTAAAGATAAAATATCTAAAATAACTCTATTTAAATATGTTAAGTAACTTAAAAAGGGTAAAAAAGACATTTAATTAATTTCATACATTAATATTTGTACAATTTGCGTTTTCTAAAAAAAATTGAGGCAACTTCATATTTTCATATTTATATGTATTATGTTCTACCATGCACGTCCCCATCAAATTAGGAGAGTTTAACTTAACAACGATTACCATAATTAGGAAAATTAAAATTGGATTAATAAACAATTTGCATTGCAAATATATAAATAATAACACAAATGAATCGCATATATAATTTTGGATATTGGTTGCATTGCTTGTTTAATTTTAATTACCAAAACATACACTTGGATCCCTAAATTATAACATCTTTTTCATATTGACTTGCTTAACTAAAAATTTGTCATGTTAAATTTTTAATATTTTTAATTTTAATCACATAAAATCTCTATTTAAAAGGATTAATATAATTTTTCTATATTTTAATCATTTAAAA
Organism: Hura crepitans; assembly: GCA_948208565.1. Lineage (NCBI taxonomy): Eukaryota > Viridiplantae > Streptophyta > Magnoliopsida > Malpighiales > Euphorbiaceae > Hura > Hura crepitans. The sequence continues at coordinate 17,392 of CANXYI011212526.1, forward strand.
TTATCGGAATTATGATTGTTACTTCTACATACGCTATTAGGCATCTTCTATATTGGATGTGATTTTCACTAAATTCTGCAATTTTTTAAGGATATGAGCTGTTGATCTGTGATGTGTTTTTTAATTAATTTACCTAATATGATTCAGAAATAAAATTTTGATCATATACACTTTTATTTAAGCACTTGATTCACTTTTTTATCAAATAAAAATTTAATATAATCAAAATTAAAGTAAAAATTTGAATGTCAAAAAGTTTTTGATACAAAATTTATTTTTACATCTAATAATTTTCCATTGATCGGTCCACCACAAATCAAGTTTAAAAGAAAAATCTAAAAACTCAACATTTTGACTCAAAAACGTGTTTTGCCCATTTCAATATATTTATGCGCTTGTTTCTTACATGATAATGTCATCGTTTAGAAAATACAGTGTAAAGATAGTGAAATAATTATTTTTTCCAATTTATTTCGTGTAATGTTTCAGCAAATTTATGTATCTGATTAAAAAGAATACATCATTGAGTTTGGTGTTTAAATATTAAAATTTAATAAAAGTTGAATAATTTAAATATGCCTTAAAAAACTG
>CANXYI011212539.1:0-10000 GCA_948208565.1 Hura crepitans
TTTTTAAATTGAAATAAAATCTATCCCACTAACCTAAATTTCATAAACAATTTTTACATGATTTAGTGGTCAGCATACTAATTGATTTGCATGTGTAGTGGGGTGGGTTAATTATTTTGGAATTTCTTAAGGTATAAAGAAGTAATGGCAGCTTTAACAATAATTATATATTGGGTTGATTAATCTGTGTGGTTATTTGTTGATTAGGTGGAAGATGACAATAATGGTGAAGGAGAGTTAGGTGGATGGAGGGAAAGCTGCTTTTAGTTCTCTTGCTAGTCTGCTTATAGATGAATTTGTGAACCAGCCTTGTACTTGATATATTTCAAGATTTGCTTTGAGATTTATTCTTCTTAAGTAGGGGCTTTTAATTATTTTATTCTCTCTTTTTTTTTTAAATTCGGGTCAAGCTACCTAAAACTAATATTAATAATATATAATGATATGAACAACGAATTTGGAATAATATATATTCGTTTTGATATTATATTCAATGGTCTAAACAATGGATTATTAACGGAGGACAAACAAAATCTCCGATTACTATGTAAAAAGTGATAGGGGCAAATGATACCCAAGCCGTCTTAGCTCAGCCGGTAGAGCGTATGGCTTTTAACCATGTGGTCGTGGGTTCGATTCCCACAGACGGCGTTTTGGATTTTCCATCGTTCTTGTGACTTTTATCCCCAATAATATTTCGTGTAATTAATTACTGGAATATATAAACATTAATGTTTTCCTTCCGTATAATGTATAGGTCATATATTTCTATAAAAAAAAAAAAAGTATAGTTCATATATTGCCGTTTGACCCAAATATAAAAACGTTGATGGTGATAATGCAGTTATATAGTTTTGTTTATGATAAAAGAGAGAGTCCTACGGTAGGTTCATCCTCCCATCTAATGTCTCTTTAATTATCTTTAATCCACTTGCAGTCTCTCTATCTTCATGCATAGGATTAAATGCTTGAGGAATAGGGGTGAAGATTCGAAGTTAAACAATTTATTATATTAAAATAAATTTATTCTTTTATTGAGTAGCCGAGTGATGATCTTGTATAAAGACATTCAATAGATTTTAAATTTGAATCCTGCTTCTTCCCTTCCCATAATGTATGTATATTTATATAAAAAAAATAAAAGCAATTCAAGGAATACGATTAAAACCTGTTTCCTTTTACTAGTTTATGATACAAGTAATTCTGTCTTTGAGCCATAAACACAAGTCATTCTTGATAAGGGGTTACAGGAAAAAGGCATCTTTTTCTTGTTAGAAATTACTTACTGGCAACTAATTATATGTTAAACATATTCAATAGTTAACAGTCATATATATATATATATAATACAACGGTTGCTGATTAATAGTTTACTATGAATTTAGTCTAGAGCAGTATTTTAGTACTTGTACAACCATGTTGTCCCAAGCAAATAGGAAGGTTTCAAGCAGTTCATGGGCTTCACGTCTGTCTTCTCCCTCGAAAATGTCCAGATATTTAATGTTTTATAGTTTCTCACCAATAAGAAATTTCATGGGATAGTAATGTCCGTCACCAACACCACAAAATCACACCCAAAGATTCTTTTCCACCGCCAAATTCTTGCTACTTGCTACCTTTTTTTCTCTGCTCTTCCCCATTTCAGCCTTTCTTCTAACCCTCTAACTATGCCTTTAATGGCACCCACGATCTCCAAGTAAACCTTCCCCATCTCCCTGTTCTATTTAGAACTCTTCCCTTTCCACTTCTTATAATGCTCAACTTAGAGCCTTTAAGCTTGCCTATATTCATGTCTGAAGTATGAAATTTGAAGACTACCTCATGCAACAGAGTGAAGAGAAGCAGAAAAGGCTCGTTCTTGAAGACGAGGTGACAACTTAAAAATCATGTCCAATGCAACCAACTTATTTTATTTGTTACAAGGGATCTAACTGGAAATTGACCTGGAGACCTTATAGTTCTGATCAATTGACTGGTACCACTAACAGATGTAAACGTTATTGGTGCAGGTGGAGAACTTGAAATCAGAGCTGGAAGAGGAACAAGCTATTAACAAGGTTTTGCAGTGTGCACTTCATGGTCCTGTCTCAACTCATCCATGTCTTCCCACTTTGCTTCCACCTCAAGTAAGGGCAATTAAGTAGAAGATTACAGTTTTTTTTTTTCAAAAAGGAATTTAAATTATTAAATGAAATTACAGGTTCAGGGGCTTCTAGCAGAATTGGCAATGGTAGAGGAAGAGATTGTATGGCTAGAGAGAAAAGTAGATGAGCTGAAACTGAGGTTGTCCCAGGAAAGGCAACAGACTGAGAAATGGAAGATGCAAAGAAAGCATCAGAGAAAACTGAGGCATCTTCCTCCATCAATAGCAGGGACTCGGACCCCGCTTAATGATGATTCCCATCAGCTATCTAAATCACAACATTATGAAGATCTCAGAAAAGAGAAGACGAAATTCAGAACAGCTTCTGTGGGTTCTGCAGAAGAAATGTCATATATTTTTCCCACAGGTTCCACTAGTAAAAATCCCTTTTTCTGAAAATTCCTTCAGCTTTGACTAAAGAAATGATGCAGCCATGAAGAACAGAAATCAGTCCATGTGTTCTATGTAATCTTAATTTTGGCAATTCATGAACTTCAATATTCTTTTTTTTATTTTTTTCCATCGGACTGAATCTGGCAGTATATAGTCATTGTAAAAAACACAAACTTCTGATTTTAAAAAGTTGATAGAGAATAAAATGAACACGTTGTGTGTAAATAAATCTGTGATGAGAAACCAAATGAAATCTCAGAAGAAATTATCAAATGCCCATTAGGAATATTTTTCGATCTAAACCAGGCACCGCAAAATAGAGGGGAATCAGCCATAGTCCCAAAGCTTAGTCTCTCATCCGTGAATCCAAAAAAGCTAAGAGGCGCCATTCAACTGTAAAGCATCCCTGTTTCTTTTCAAGAACAACATATTGAGCCTTGACCCCTATGGCATCATGCCAGACTTAGACAGCACTATCAGAGACATTGGGCCATATAAGAACTTCACACAGGTTGCAAGAAACTCATTAGATCTCAGTAGCATTTCAGAGAGTTTGCTATCCAACTGGAAAATTGAGGCTGCATATAGATTTCATAATAAGAGAGTGATGATCTTTTGAACGGCTGCTATCCGAGTTCTACATGCTAAAATTCTCCTAAATTTCATGACTTCTCAAACAATTCCATAAAACCAAGTCTCAAATAAAAGAGTGATGGCTCAAATTTTAGCTCAATCCACACCTTCAGCTTTTTCTTGACATGACATAGCTTGATAATTTGACGTTTTGATTTTCAAGGGTCATCCAGATGAGAAGGAAATGCCACTTCAGCATGCTTACGGTCTTGGATATCAGAATCCAATGTGACATTTGATCTTTGCCGAGGCACTTGATCCTCCATAGCAGTAAGTATACAACATCTCCATTATTCACTGTGCAAGGTGCACATGTTTAACGGAGAAAGATGTTCTATGCAGCTAAGGGTCTATAGACCAGAAGTAGAAGTAAATGACTGGGGAGACTGGAAATAGAGTATTTGCAGGCAGTAATCGAGATTACAAGCAAGAAGAAGATAGTGGTTCCCAAGCTTTTGCAATAGCACATCCAAGATTTTGCAGATGGACTGCAGTCATTACTAGAATGGATTTATAGCCAATTGCCCTTCTCTGGGTCATTGAAAAGATTGATGATGGAAAGTGAAGGAAAAAATGTCTCCAAGAAAAATGGTGGAAATTCAGCCTTATCATTAGGAGTCCCATTACCTGTTAGCTTTATAATTCTCTGTTTCTTTTTTTGGAAAGAAAAGAAAAAAAGTAACAGGGAAAATAACATGTACCGCAACTCATCACTGACGTGATAGAAGCACTTTAATGTCAAAAGAAGAGAAGTTTGAGGATTAGCCCTAAGCAACATGCTAGGCTTGGAGTTTTATGAGCTCGTTACTATTGCTCATATTGATTGTAGACATTGATATGACAACCAAGTCTTCATGTGCATAATAAATTCAACACGTTAATATAGGCAAATTCTTTAGAGTAGGTGAGAGTTCCATCTGAAGGAAAGCATAATTTGTGCATTTCGAGATTGACCCACGCAAGAATCCAACCAAAACATAATATAAAGCAATGTATACATAGTTATATAGTCATATGCAACGAATATAGTTGAAGAAGAATATTTGAGCATCCATAATAACCAAAAAGAATTAACAAATGCAATTGCAGTCAGTAACATCAGCATCAAAGACACCCAGATATTTCATTGTTTTTCTTGCTGAACTCAGTATCGATCAACTGAATGTTTTCACCACAATGAAGAAATAGAAGAGGGATCAACTAAGGAAATTCACAATCCTATTCAACAGATTTAAGCCAAATACGGTTTCCTCACAGTTGACTTTTACAGACACATTCAATGGTTCAGTGCATTTACCTTCGGCAGTAACAGTAATTAAGCATGGAATTGAATTGCTCAGAATTTCACTGCTGAACCGTAGGCATAAACCTGAGGCATCATCATGTTTGGCAGTAATCGGCATGTCAACAGATACAAGAAAAAGATTTGCATTGCTGAGCATCTTCAAAGCAAGGCTCTCACAGACCAAGAGAAATTTATCCCTCGTTAACAAGTCACCATTGTCCTTATTCAGCTCCGCAATATGGTCAGTGAATGTGCAACTGTTGTTACAGAATAAGCATTTCAGGGCATGAAAACTAGATGCTCAAAGAAAAGGAGGACAAAAAGGTCAAAGAAAAACACAAATAAGATTAATTGTCATTCGAAGGAGAAATAAAGAATCTCTTTAATTTTATGATGAGTCTTATTGCTCTAGCAGATCAATGGGGTATATATGGTGCTTCTATGGAGTTCTCTATACAGATCTACATAGATTAATATTTCATACGCGTTTTTTGGAGTCTATTCAATCTTGGTACATAATATCAGGAAAGGGTTCATTTAAATTCTGAAAATCTCTAACTTTTATGACCAAACTAGGATACCCAATTCATCATAAACAGTTTTCTGCAAAAGAAGACAACCGATGCTTTTTAATCCTCCCAGTACAATGCAAGATAATAGTTTCTGTTATATCAATAATAGAAAGTAGCCAAACAGGATTATTTGAAGGAACCGCCAAATTATTGTCTCCAAATGGTTCGAGGCAAAGATAAGCAGCGTTCTGTATAGAAAGAATACGGTAAACTAGGTTTAGAATCTAACACATTTTTTTTAACGCTGGCATATGACTCTTTTAAGTTACTGAATGTGGGACAAAGGTTAAGAGGAGTGCCAAAGATGCAAAGGAAGACCAATAGCAATTAAGAATTTTATTTTTATAAGTAATCTTAATTAGGGGATTTTATTTATCCAGCAGATTTTAATTTATTTGGCAAGTACTTTTAATATGACAATAGTCCTTGATTTTAGTTATTTATGTTTAGTTTTTCCTATTTCGACAAGTTTCCTATTCTAAAATTATGTAAAATCTATTTAAAAGTGCAGAGAATTAAAAATAAAACAAGTAGAAAATTTATCAAATCAAGAGATTTGGTTCTCTCTAAGAAGTCTGAGGTTCTTGCTCCTTTTAATGATGTTGATTAATTGACTGGTGTTCTGATTTGGGAACATAACATGCTTTTTTTCAGGAATATTTTTGGAAACTCCCAACGTACAAGTAATAGCAACTTTTGCAAAAATGGGAAACCTAAAAACAGGCATCATAAATCCAATATCAAGGCTGACCTGCAACCAATCTCAAAAGTGTTCGAGTCGGAACTCACGTGTTGATTACCAACATATATATGATATAAGCAGGGGGCGTAATACTAATCTTAACAACATTTCTAAAGGAGACTGAGATTTTCTTTTTTACCATATTCTCTAAAATTCCTTTCAAGGAAATAAGGGACTCAAATAGGAAGTAAATACCTCCTCATGTACTCAAACATTCCAGGGAGACGAGACTCCTTATCCTTGAAGGCTTCAATGTTCATTGGAAACGGTTTCACAAAATATCCAATGTTGGGATGCAACTTAATAGGAATCTTCTTTCCATTACAATATAAGGCCAGCTTTAAAGGCAGAAGATGATGATGAAAGTGAACATGGAGAATCCTTTTTGTCCTCTGACCAGGTTCCAAAGAAGTTATCTCTTCCATGGGTACCAATATCGGCACGTCATTATGAGATGTCAAGGAGCTGCATTGTCAAATAAAAGAAAGCGGCCAAAATTAGTAACTAAAAGTCAAGGCACAAGATTCCTAAGGGAAAAGAGTGCGGAGTCATTTCATCCGTAGTCAATACAGACTTCCTATGATCTAATCATCCAGGGGTAGGACACCATGTAAGACAATCCAATAATAAATGATTTAAGTAATACAAATGTCGATTGCACAAAAATATAAATCTTATATTGGAAGACACTCTGTTTAGACCCAAGAAACTAATTTAACAGTAAATCTTTAAAAAAAAAAAAAGAAAACAGCTTAAGGACATTCAAGAACAGCAATGATGTAGAACCGTCTGTTCTCACCCAAAAATATCTTAATTTAACTAAGCTACTGAGGCTGCAGTCGTGTGTAGAAAAATAATAGAAAATTACTTAAACCTCCAGCAAAACTGTAAACATAAGAAAATTAATAATTGTGACTAGGTACTTCCAAGACACGCTTGGCTTGTGATTAGGACTTGTGCTACAACTAAATGAGAATGCTTTTCTGCAATCAGGAAAAAAAAGGAAAAGGTACTGATTTGCCCTTAACGTTTGTCTCGAAGCTCTATTTTGTCCCTCAAGTTATTTTCAGAGCAAAAATGCCCTTGTAGTTATTAGAGCAATGCTAAAATGCCCTTGTCAATGTTAAGAGAATGGAGACATTTTAGCACCATTTTCAACAACTGTGGGGGTATTTTTGCACCATTTTCAACAACTGTGGGGGCATTTTAACATCATTTTAAATAACTATAAGGCATTTTTGCTCTAAAAATAACCTGAGGGGCAAAATAAGCTCCAAGACAAACGTTAAGGGAAAAATAGTACCTTTTCCTGGCAAAAAAATAATGTCATGCATTATAGAGCATGGTACATTAGAGTAGCACTTTCAAAAAATAAATCTACTTTTTATTTTTAACCACACTACATCTGGCTGATATGCGGATTAGCAGAAATGCATAAGTTGTGAAAAGAGGATTGAAATTTATGTCATAAATTGTTAACATACTTTGAAATTATAGATTGATCTGGGATGTAGGTGAATCCATCTATGTAAATTAGGTATAGAAGGTACAGATATATCAAAAAGTAACTGTAAGAGAAGAAGGCAGGAGATGCATGATAATTTGTCATGATCGAGACCAAATTTACCAGCATGTAGACAAATTGCTTTGCAATTAAATACCTTAACCATCAGAAACATGGATACAACTAAGAGAATTTTAGCAAAGAAATAGAAAGAAAAGTCACCTCTCAGTAACCTCTGAAGTTTTGTTAGATTCCTCATCCACCAAAGTTAGTTCTGAAATGGTCTGACTGGAACAGTTCTCAAAGGAAACTTCTATACATACTAGTAGATTTGATATGCTTGAAACTTCAGAAGAAAATGAATAATCCACTTTCAAGCCATTTCCATTTGCAGGATCTAAGAGTCCATAGCTTTTAGGTTTAACTCGGCTTCCAATGTCCTGAATGGAAATTCTAGCAGAAGATCTACGAACTTGACTATTTTCTGATGTACTTGGGTTTGACATATCAGGCTGCTGATCCAACCATGATTCCAAAGCTCTATTTGACATCAGTTCCCCCATATCAGAAGAGGCATGCTGAGGATCACCACTCTGCTTTATATGGGCATCTGCAACATCTGACACCTGAATCAGTGGATCAGCATCATTTCCATTCTCAATTGCAGAACCCGTCTCATCACTTCGAGAGCCACCATTGCCACTTGATTCAGTAACAGAATGTTCTGAGCTATACTCTGACCCAGTTTCTTGATCTGATGATCCAGATAATGTGCCTGAACCATCTGTTTCCTCTCCCAGCGTATCAGTCTCATGGATCGAGTTTGAGAGGTGGGAAAGATCATCTTGAAGCACAGTACAAGGTTTTGGGAGAGGTTCGTATCCAGGAGCCGCATGAAGGACTATCTGCGAGAGAGATCCAGGAAGAAAGATCCGATAATTAATAGGTTCCACAGACAATTCCTTTGTTTGGCCCCGGAAGATGTATTTTGCAAGCAGATGCAGCAGGTCCTCCTTTTGAGGTTGAGAATTCGTATCATCCTGAACTTCTTGAGATTCTAATTGCGAAGAAAGAAGTTTCTTGATAAGGCGAGCTCTGTCACGAACATCGTAGTTCAAATCAAACTCAGCCAGTTCAAGCACATAGCTCCCCACTTTTTTAAGAGTCCAAAGATCTTCCTTGTCTGCACCTAATATCACCTGTACATGTAAAGAGTGCAAGGCATATTTTGCTCCTTGAGCATCAAATTTAAATGGGAAAATAATTCGTGTACCATTAGGGCACAAGAAGTATTAAGAACATTTGGAAAAGAGGTATATCTGTGCATATACTATTTCATAATTGGCAGACTTAGTCGGAAAATGGATCTTTGACATACCTTAACAGTGGTATTGAGAACCTGAAGCTTTGTCTCCAATGCTTCTGAAGAAAAGCTCCATGCAATATACTTAAGTACAGTGGTTAACATCCTTGGAATTATCTCCCCTAAATTGCTGTATTCCCCTATCATCCAAATTATTATTGCACGGGCTGCAGGTATCTTGATTGAATCCAAATTACGAACTAACTGAATGACAACCTTTGGAAGACAAAAAATAAGTCACATATGACATCAACTGCAAAAGAAAACATGAAAAAACAGAAGGGTATATGGCATCCTTTATGCTTTTGGTAACTAAGACAGAGCCTAATGCGGCGTCCTTTTTTGCAAGTAATAACTATTAAATGGAGGAAAAAAAACATAGACAGAACCAAAGAGGAGTACACCTTCTCATGACAGGATGGGTCTTGCTTTATAATTGATTTGATTGATATTATCGCTTGAACTAAAATGCCGGCTTCTCCATCTGTGGGTCCAAAGTCACCGCTCAGAAATTCTGCAATAATTTATTTACTTCAGGAACAAGAAGCAGATTTTTCCACTTAGAATAAAAAGCCACTTAAATAACTGAAAACAAACCTTGTCTAGTCAAAGCTAACAACCTAGCCAAACATGTATCAGCCATTTTAGGAAGGCGTTGAGCACACAAACCAATTGCAGCAACAGTATCAGCAGCAAATCTTCTATCTGGATCTCTAATATAATCCTAGAAATAAATGAAAAATCGCATTTATAATTGCACATGTAATTGCTGCGGAATTAAAAAAGATTTATATACAACTTACATTGGGAGAGACGTAAGCAGGATAGTCTTGGCACATCCATCAAATGCATATGAATGAAATCTCAAGCATATGAAATTTCTAAAATTGAAAATGACAAAGGGTTGGCCTAGGACAATATTGGGTGATGTATGGAAAAGTTACTTAGGATCTGTTAACATTTCTCTAGATACGACCCTAAACCGAGTGGAATGAAGGGAAAGGGTCCCCACCACAACTAAAACATTTCTATAGATATGACCCTAAAACAAGTAGAATGATGGAAAAGGGTCTGCATCACAACTAAAATAAGATTAAGACTTAGCTGCAAGGGATTGAGTTTTCATCTTTTAGGGCATTATAATCATATTAATTAGGCTTAATACATGATTTTGCCCCTGAACTTGTACCAAATATTAAATCCGGTCCCTAAACTTTTAGAAGGTTGCGTTTGGCATTTATATTTTAATTTTTAATTATTAACTTAGCACCTATGCCCATTTAAATGCTAACATTGACACATAGGTATAATTCATGTGTTTGAAGCATGTTATTTGTAAATTATACACATGTTTTGCTTAAGTGG
>CANXYI011212544.1:0-11146 GCA_948208565.1 Hura crepitans
AGGGGCTTATCTGTAGACTACTCTTAATATCTGCGAATCATAGCAACCAACAACACAAAAGTGGAGAGTAGGGACCCATCCGTAGACCACTCCCAATATCTATAAATACATCAATCACTATGCAAAGTAGATCATTCAATCTCAACACAACCAGCACAAGGCAATGAGCCTTAGAAAGACTGACTACCTAGCAGCTGCTCTATCCCCTAGTTGACTGGTTAGCCCATCTAGTGGGCATCTAATTGATGGGCCATTAACAATTTTGGATAGTGTTTATTATCATTTTATCCTTAAGTTACCCTTTTTGACCCAATTCATATAAATAATTATGATTTTGCCATTGTCACAAAATTCGCTATTCATTTGGTCAGTTTCTGCAACTGACACTATTCATATGGTCATTTTCTCATTTTATGCCTTTCATTACCCCTACCATTTAAGTCCCAATTTCAAGGGTTCCTTACATCATTATCCCCATATTGACTTCACATTATAACGTTTACCAATTCACCAAAGTTTTAGTCCCATTTTCACATCCGATTAAGTCACATTTTTAAGTCACATGACACACCATTTTTAGGTCATTTAGCTTACCCTTTTTACCTCTAATTTACACTTCATTTTCATACTCAATATGCCATTCACATCAACCTACACAACACACACATTCACATACCCCATTCGACCATTACTAAGAGACCCACTTACCTATTAACTTCATTCCATTTTAATCCACAAATCTCATTATTTTAATGCCAATTACATGCTTATAATGTAATTTCACCAAACTAACATGCACACACTCAAAATATCACATTTCCATACAAGGTAACAGGTATAAATGTACACATACAAGCATGACATAGTATAATTGAGTTATTCCACATACCTAGGGTGTGTGTACACCCCTTTCTCCACCACTTTAAGCTTGAGTTTGTGGGCTTCTCTCTTCTCCTTTCTCAAACCCTAAACATACGCAATTCTAACTTCGAAAAATTCTCAATAATCAACCATAGCTCCAAATTAAATTCTAAAAAAATAGGGATTCCTATAATTACCTAAGCTACCTATACTAAAAATAAAAAATAAAATTTAAGGTCATTTACCTAATTTGGGCACTATTCACCTAAGTGTAAGAACTTCTCAATTTAAGCTCCTTTCTTCAATTTAATGGAGGAATTGGCACCTAAAATTGATGGAGGCTTTAATATTAGATCTTTTTCATGAAATTTGGATGGAATTAGGAGAGAGAAAGCTAGACAAAAATGGTGTTTTAGGTGGTAATGGCATCGGCTTGTAGCTTTTGGGGTGGTTAGGGATGATTTGGTCACATGTGTGGTGTATACACATGTGTGAACTTTTATGTAAGGTGGGTTAGACTTATTGGATTGGGCCAAATGGCCCACAACCCAATTTTTATTATTTTATATCACCTTTTTATCCAAAAATTCATAAAATATCCTATAGGTCTCAAAAAATTCCCATTTTAGTTTTAAAATTCCTTAATTAATGGGACTAAGATCCATGTAAAATTTTAGGTCAAAAGTCAACCATTGACTTTTTGGCACTATTCAAAGCCAGAATAAAATATTCAAAAAAATATCAGTTAACCTTAAAAAATTCTAATTCCTCCTCCATCATACTCAATGGAATTTTTGAGGTTCAGTGTATGATATTTTTGAGACCATCTGAGCACATCCCAAGGCTATCTCAACCCGACCTCATTTTACCTCCGTAAACAGTAGTTCTTAACCTAAAATGAATTATCGGTTCTACTAAAATTTTTAATTCATTCATTTTCCCTATTTTTAGGCCCGTTAAAGTTTTATGACTAATATGGCAGTCATCAGACTCGAAATGACGACCAGCACCACAGGGAACATCACTCGGGCTTGCTTAGTACTGTTCATAAGACTTTGATAGTTGGGTGTTATAGAATCACCTGAAGATGACAAAGAAGAGATGCTGGTCATGTAGGAAGCCATTAGAGAAGGGTTTTTGGTGAGAGAAAAGAGAGAGAAAGAAAAATATAAAGGATTACAAATGAGAAAAGAAGAAAGAAAACAAGTAGTTATCGATCTGTTGCGACAAGTCCGCACGGATGTCTTTTAATTCTATGTCCGCACGAATTTTTTCTAATTTTGGTCCACACAAACTTACTATAGATACGTCCACACAGACCTTTCTTAGTCTTAGTCCATACAAGTTTAACTCAGTCGCTATTCATATGGACTTAAAGTCAATCACAACTAATTGATCTCCATAAATTGCCTAAAGATACATAAAAAAAAACTAGGTATATATCACAAAGTTTTGCTATATACAACTGAATTTTTATCATATTCTCTTTTGTAAGATTTAAATTCTCTCATATTCAACTCCACATCCAATCTAGTTGTTTAAGATTCAACTCCGTGTTCAACCAATGTTATCAATCTATATTTTCCCTTAAATTTAGCCTAATAAGCTAATCTAACAAGTCAATCAAAAATTCTTTCTAATTCAGCCCAACATGCTAAGCTAAAACTATCTTTTCACTTGGTTAAACCTCATTGGTCAAACAACTTTAGGTGAGATCAAAGTATCTTTCATCCAATCAAACCTTGTAGGTCCAACAACCTTTGGTGAGATCAAAATATCTTTCACTTAATCAAACATTGTCGGTCAAATAACCTTTGGTAAGATCAAATTATCTTTCATCCAATTAAATCATATCGGTCAAACAACCTTAGGTATATGTATTTAGACGGAAAAAAGAAGTACAATGTAACTTTATGCTAGATAAGTATTTTCTAACTCGTGTACTTTGGAACGTACTATTATTTTAGCATTTCATACCACACACCAAAGTGGGGGCAACTGTAGACACCTCACTTTCTAACCTATGATGATCACTAAAGATAGGCTCTTAAGCAATGGCATAAGCCCTTAAGAAGCAAGTCCACACAAACTTATTTTAGGGTCCATATGGACCTCATCTATTTTAAGTCCGTACTAGCTTACTTATCTCTATCAAGCCCAAAGCTTAAGGTTCACCCAAACAAAGGTCTAAGTTCATATCTATATGAACTAACACAAACTTGGCCTAAAATTTAGCCTAAAGCCCATAGACTGGTGGGAAAGCATACAACCTAAGTCCACACAGACTAAGCCATACAAGTCCGCATAGTCTTACTAACGTAAAATCTTTTAGAAGTGGGATTTTCCAATTTGGACTATGAATCATATTCCTATTAGGATTTTGACTCCTTCAAATGGAAAACCTTTAAAATCTAAGCCTATAAATACCTTTCTTATGTATGATAATAGGGAGGCCAGAAAATAAAATTGATTATAGCAAATAAACACATCTGAGAGTCTAAGAGAGGACTCCAAATAGGATCCGCTCTACTAATCCTATTAGCTTTAGTTTAAATAATTCTTTCTAAACTCTTACACCTTTATGTTATTGCTTAAAGAGTTTATTTACATGGTAATATTTGAGGTCCCTTCTAAATATATTTATGATGTTCTATGAACCTATGATCTCCAAAGATTGATCACAAGTGCAGTGATTCTATATAATCACTACCTTGATTATAGGAGTAGGTGGTGATTATAAACTATTTCATAATGTATAATTAATGGTCATCACTTAATGTTCATTTTATAATTTTTTGGCATAATCCCAAGGACTTATATGTGAGCATGTTAAAATCCGTACAGATAAACATTGTTGGTATATGCATGATTTGTAGTTTATATAGACTTAAGGTTAATAAAATTGTCTTAGTTGTTTTATCATGTTTTAATATGTATTCTCGTAATTGTATTGCCATAATCTTTTGATGATATATTGTTGTGTAATTATCCCCTTCTCTAATTTGTATATTGTTGACATACAAAAACACGAACTCCCTCTCACGAGAAATGTAGTCCTCAAGGACATACTTTTTTTATTCTTATGTATTCTATTTTGTAGTTTCCACGGACATTAATTTTGATTTTCAGTTTTGATATTATTCATATTTATTATCTTTATCATGTATTCTTTATCTAGTATCAGTAAACTTCTTCCTTTGAGTTGTATACAAGTAATCCTTTTCACTAGAGTAAATGTCCAAATGGAAATATAATCCTTACAAGCAATAGCCTATACAAACATATTTCAGAGCCTCATAGAGTCTGCATAGACTTAACATCATATAGGTAGGACTACTTAAGTTCTTTCTTTTATTATCCTTGGTTTTGCACTTATTTATTTCTTCTTATTTATTCTAGGTTGTAATAGGTAGTAAAAAACCTATTTTATACATCAATTCTTAGCTTTCACATTAAACAATTTTATACATGATTAAGTGGTGTTTTCTTAAATAAAATGGTTTTAAGTTTTCTTTAATCAAAAGTCACATGAAAATGTATTTTAATAAAGGCCAATCTCCTAGAGATAGGAGTTAGACAATTATTGCTAATTCCTATGGAATTACAGGTAATTGTCAGGTGAAATAACAACTAATCAATGGCCCATTTCCTAGATGTACAATATACTTTCTTGTATTCTTTAAATAACTGCAAGTTTACTTCTTATACATGAAAAGGTGACATAAATATTTTAAATATAATGTAAGCTTACTTGAAAAGGGATTGATAAACATTACAATATCAAAATAAGACATATTATTAGGGCATAAATAAGATTTGAATTTTGAACCTTTCTGGTACAAAAATTAGAGGTCCTAGTATGGAGGCTAGGTGGCGACTACACTAAACCACTCTTATCCCCGATAAAAATATCATAATCTCTACAGTGGCAACTCCGTTGAGGATTGAGAATCTCTATTTGAAAGTGCCCAAATAATATGCCATCTAATATACTAATTTTTATCAAACCTATGCATTGCATCCTATATAAATTGTCCTTTCTACCATAAATAATGTTGTGAACCATGACTCCATTTTTCATTCAAGAATAGAGAAGTGCTAGCATATAAATAAAGGGTACAAAAATTGAGGTAAAATGATAAAAGACAAATAGGGCACATAACATCCTATACCTAAATCAGTTTAATGATTAGGTATATGGGTCTTACAAATGTACTTATATTATCCTTTTATTCAAGCAATACTCATATGCTTTATCATGTGCATACCCTTTAATATAAGACTTATAGCAATCCATGTTTTTTCTTATAAGCAATATACTTGTACTTTTATTATTTAAATAATACACCATGTCTCATCTTATTTGTATACCATTCACATGTCATTATCATGCATATGCATTCATCAATTAACATTTATCATGTACATGTACTTCATAAATCAAAGTAATATTTTAAATTATTTAAGGTTCATGTATTTAAATATTCACATTCCATCTATAACAAATAGTCATTGTACAAAGGTGTTTTACCCAATTTGTTGTTTTATTATCATAATTATTTTCATTATTTCAATCTCTTTTATGTGTTTCCACGTTAAGACATTTCTATGACAAATAAATGAAATAAGGCTTCATTATAGCTTAGATATATACTTATCATCTTAATCACTAATATAACTTATATTACCATTAGGAGTATTTTAATTTATTCACTACTAAAAATAGCTACCTATTTCAATAGTGGATTAGCAAAATTAACTATCTTGTTATGAGTAAAAGTTGTTGACTTACTAAAATAACACAAACAATTAGCTATTTCTATGAAAAAAATAACACTTATGTTACTCATGCACTATATATATTCTAATGTCCTCTTTAGGTACTACCTTTTAAATGACAAAATTTAGATTTATGTTATTCATGACATACTTAGATTTATGAGTTAGAATCACTTTCTTTGGACAAAAAAAAACTTAAAATGTAAAATATTTCTATACTCTCTTCAAAAATCAAGTTCTATTATTCACTTTCTATGATAGCTCACTGGACTTAATTTAGTGTCCCATTTCTTACTTAGTTAAAGACTTATTTTGGCTAAGTGATCTTCTTACAATTTATTCCTTTGGGAAAAGAATCAACTCATTTTAAAGTATTTAGTGAAAGTTATGATGAAATTACTACAAACTATCATTTAAACGCCTGTTAGTTTCCTAAACTTAATTTTTTTTCTAGCTAATTTTTAGGCAACCTCTATTTCAAATTTAAGTATCTCATCTTCACAAATGTTGTAAATCTATTTCTTAGCTTTAATTTGATATAAAGTACATTTCATTTGGAATTTTACATCTCTAGTTATGAATTTTATTGTTAGACTGGTTCCAAAATCGAGTAATAGGTCTTTAGATTTCCAACATCAAATCATAATAGGTTTTCAACTAAGTTTTTCTCAGAATTTTGAGCTCATTTCTTCAAAAAAGTTTTTGCATTATCTTTTAGCTTTCATTTTCCATGAATTTCATCCCTTTTAAAACACTATAACTTAAGATATAGCCTTAAAACCAAAATACTATACATGTTGTCCAACTCTATTTTTCTACATTTCATTGTTTATCATCATTTGTTTGTATTATCTAACTTACATGTTAATTTCTTAAAATTCTTGTAAGCACCATTAGTTCAAACACACCATAAGCACTAAACATGTTCATATTAAGCCATTATAATAAGTAAATGCCTCCTTATAAATCAAAATCTCTTTAAAATGCTTTTTTTTTCTCTTCTTTTCATCTTACCTCTTCATCTTCTCTTGAGACCTTTCATTCTTCCTCTATTTCCATAAACATAAATATCACAAGCAAATCATAATTAATTCTCCTTAACTTTAAATGTAAAATTAGCTTTATATAATTACACTTAAGACCTTTGGGATTCTTTAAAAATTAATAGAATTAAAAGAAAATTTCTTACATGAAATTTGGGTACTATTCACTCTATACATCTCCTCAATTTTCCAACCAATTTACAGTTGCTCCCTAACTTCAAATGCATGAGAAGGCTTTTAAGGGTTTAATTTGATTTTTGGTAAGCAAAAAGTAAAGGATTTATAAAAATGAAAAAACAAAAATAGAGGTTCAAGAAGCAGGAACATGTTGGCTATTATAAAAGAGAGAAAGGGATATTTTTCTTTGCTTGTTTTTTTTATAATTTTGGACTTATATACTTAGTGATGAATGGCTAAGATTGAATGGTAACCTAAATCCAATGGTTGACATTCAATCTCCCAAAAAAAATCTCTTTTATTACTTTGATTTTTCTCCATAAAATTTTCTAGAATATTCTTTAATGAAATATGAATCTAAGGGCTATAATCTAATGATCATTATGTAATCCAAGGGTCCATAATTCAACCTACATAGAAATCTTATAATTTCTTTTACTAAATTAGCATTTTCCATTTAGTTTCTTTCTTTTTATCTGCTTTAATACTTCTCTATCTCTAAAAATTTTGATTCTAATATTTTTAGACTCCTTAAATTATTTTAATATCAATATATTGGACTTTCTAGGTCAATTTGGTAAAAAATACTGGAAGTATGGTTTAGCCCTGATCATGTTACTATTCATTTTTATTCATATCAAAACTTTATTTCTACTTTTAACTCTTTTAATAACTTTATTAATTTTGTATACCAAAATTATTTTATGAATATTACTTTCATTAGATTAGATTTATGTCGCTCGAGTTTTGAAAAACACTATTCATGCCTTTAAAGTGCTATTCACACACTCGAGATTTTTAAGGCGTTACAACTTCAGTAATGAAATCTGTAGTTATATCTTGTTTGGAACTCTTCTAACTAATTTCTCCTCCTCTCATGATGAACACATAATATAACTAGTATTTACAATCATTTTTGTTAGACTAAAAGCTGGCATCTGTATACCTACTGATTTGTAAATCCTTTTCTCTTTATACAATAACCATATCCTTAGTTTTTCTATAGTGTTTAAGGATGTTCTTCACAGACACCCAATATTCCTCTTCATAACTTGATTGGAATATACTCGTGACACTCAAAGCATAAAACACATTAGGTCTTGTACATGACATAGCATACATGATAGATCCTACAGTAGAAGCATATGAGACTGTACTCATGCATTATCTATCCTTTTGTCTTTTAAGGAACATAAATTTAGAAAAGGGCCTTTACAAGTGCTAGAAGAATATAAACTTTCTTAGAGAGATCCATACAAAACATTTTTAGAATATTATCTATGTATATAGATTGAGAAAGACCTATTAACCTTTTTTATCTATTTTTATATATCTTTATCTCTAAAATATAGGTTGTTTCTCTAAGGTCTTTCATAGAGAATTGTTTAAAAAGCTAAATTTTGATTGATTTTAACACTAAGACATCATTTTTAATGAGTAATATGTCATCAACATAAAAACACAAGGAAAATGATTACACTCCCACTAACCTTCTTATACATACATGGTTCATTTGAATTTTATAAAAAACCAAACCATTTAATTGTCTTATCAAATTAGATGTTCTAGCTCCTTAATGTTTTAATCCATAAATGAATTTTTAAAGCTTATATATCTTATTGCTATCATCTGACATGAAACCATCAAGTTGTGTCAAATAGACTTGCTCTACTAGGTTTCCATTATGGAAAAAAGTTTTATGTCTAATTGCCACATTTCATATTCATAATGAATGCTAATAATAAATAGGATTCTAATGGATTTAAACATCACCACTAATGAAAAGGTTTCATTAAAGTCAATCCCTTGTCTTTAATGATAACCTTTTGCAACAAGGTGTGCTTTATAGGTTATGACATTACCTTCTATGCATGTCTTCTTTTTAAGGATCCATTTTCACTCTATGGGTTTTATCCCTTTAGTTAGATCATGCAAATTTAATACTTAGTTAATGTATATGGAACCTACTTCAAATTATATGGCCTTTAACTATAATTTTGATTTTGGACTGTTTAAAACCTTCTCATAGCTAGTAGGGTCATCTTGTTCTACTAGAGTCACATGTTCATTCTCATCAATGAGAAATTAATATCTCTCTAGAGTAGTACAAACTCTAATGGAAAATCTAAGAGCTTGTATAATAGTAGGTTCATTTATTACTTTACTATTATGAGTAATAGTTTTAGAATCAATCTATTGATTAATGTCTATTTGAGTTTCTTGAACTTCTTTAAGTTTTATTCTACTCCCACTATTTTCTTCTAGAAGAAACTTTTTCTCTAACAAAATAGCATGCTTTGAAACAATCATATTTTTTTCCAAAGAATAATAGAAGTAATATCTTAATGACTCTTTAGGATATCTAATAAATAGACATTTGTCAGATTTAGTATCCAACTTATCTAACATATTTCTTTTCACATAGTAGGGAACCCCATACTTTCATATAAAAAAGAATTGGTTTCTTGTTATACCATATTTCATATGGTGTAACATCAACTGATTTAGATAGAACTCTATTTAATGCAATGTATAGCACTAAAATGACTTAGGTAATTCTACAAAGCCCATCATAGATTGAACCATTTCTAATAAAGCTTAATTTCTCTTTTCAGAGACACTATTATATTATGGTGTATATGAATGAGTCTATTAAGATATAATCCCATTATCTCTCAAATAGCTCTAAAACTTATCACTTAAGTATTCACCTCCTTAATCAGATCAAAGTGTTTTAATACTTCTTCTTAATTATTTCTCAGCTTCATTTTTAAATTTTTTTAAACTTTTTAAAGGCTTTAAATTTGTATTTTTATCATATACAAATATCCATATCATGAACAAATTATTGATAAAGGTTATGAAGTAGAGACAACCACCTCTAGCATGTGTAGTCATTGGACCATATACATCTATATATATATTAGTTCTAACAAGCTACTAGCATGTTTTCCTTTACTACTAAAGGATGCTTTTGTTATTTGCCCCTTAAAAAAGATTCACATACATCAAATGATTCATAATTAAATAATCCTAAGTCATTTGACTTGTGTAACTTAGTTATGTGCCTCTCATTTATATGGCTTAAATGACAATGCCATAAGTAGGATGGATTCAAGCAATCATGTTTAAGTCTTTTAGTATTTATATTATGAAACTTCTTTATCTTAATCAAGAATATAATTCCCATTGACATTTAACCCAGAACAATAAAACACATTATTAAAAAATATGGAACAACACTTGTTTTTTTAAGAGAAATGTTGAAACCCTATTCAACAAGATAGGATAAAGAAATAATATTCTTATATAAAGATGGAATAAAATAACAACTATTAAGTTCTAAAACTAAACCACAAGATAAATTTAAATAATAAGTCCCTATGGCTAATGCAATAACTTTTGCTCCATTTGCAACCTGTAGGTCCACATCACCCTTATTTATCTTTCTACTGCTCCTTAGTCATTGTATATCAAAGCAAAGATGAGTTCCACATCTATTGTTTAATTGAAGTAGTATTAGTATTCAATTTAATAACATAAATACCTAATGTAGAAGTATCAATAAGCTTCTCCTTCTTGAAAGACTCTAGGTAGACCTTTTAGTTTAGGTTTCATGTCTAGCATTTCCATAATCAAAGCAAGTCCCCTTGAAAATAGCCTCTTTGCTAGCAATAGCTTGCTTTGCCTTATTTTTCTTAACCCCACCATAAGACTTGGTTTTTTCTTTTTCTTATTCTTCCCCTCATTGGTAAAAGCAGAAGCATCAACAATTATGATGTCCTTTTGATACTTCTTGATTGAATCTTTAGCATCTTTAAGCATATGGATAAGCTTAGGCAAAGTGTTAGATATCTTATTCATCTAATAATTAAGCACAATATTGCATATAAATCAAACAAGGATTGTAAAAGTAAGTCTATACTTAATTCACGATCCATCATAAAGCCCAATGAGGCAAGCCTTTCGATATACCCATTCATATTTAATGCATGTTCTATAGCTAAAGTTCTCACCACTATTTTGCTATAGAATAAGAGCTTCGATATCTTGTATCATTCCATATGGCTCTATTTATCAAACATTACCTTCAAGTGAAATATAATTGCACAAGTATCCATAAGCTCATATTTTTCTAAAGCTTTAAGGACATAGAGGGAAGTATTATGTATGATGCTGAATCATTATCCTCAATATGCCTTAGAAATGCCTATTAAACTTCAGTTGGCGTATCATCTAGTGGAGCTAGTGGGATCACGGTGTCTAACACATAGGCTATTTTCTTA
>CANXYI011212754.1:0-14954 GCA_948208565.1 Hura crepitans
AAGTATTAAAACACTTTAATTAGATTGAGGTGGAGCATACTTAAGTCATAAATCTTAGACTTATATGAGTGATAACAATATATTATCTCAATGGACTTCTTTATATATGCCATAACACAATGGTGTATCTTAAAGGAGAAATTGAATCCTATTGGACTTGGTTCTATCCATGATGAGCGTTGCAAAGTTGCTTAGATTATTTTTGGGTTATGCAATGGAAATCACTATTTATCTTTTAAACAAAGTTCCATTAAGGTCAATTAATATTACACCATATGAGATGTGGTACAACAGAAAACCTATTCTTTAACCTATCAAGGTATTGGGATGCCTTGCATATGTGAAGAGAATAATGTTAGATAAGCTTAAAGATAAGTCATTTATGGGGGTATCCAAAGTAAACATTGGGATTCTTCTTTTATTATCTTTTAGAATAAAAGGTGTTTGTTTTAAAACATGCAGTCTTTTTAGAAAAAGACCCATGAAAGATAGTGGGCATAAAGTTAAACTTGATGAAGTTTAAGATCCATAAATTGATGGTTTATTACTCATAGTGATGACATAATAGAAGAACCAATAGAAACACAAGTTCTAAGATGATTTACAAGGGTTAGAATTATTCTAAAGAGATATGGATTTCTCATGGACTAGGATAAGAAAGTAACCATATTGGAGGACCATGAGCCCATAAGTTATGAGAAGGTTCTAAAGAGTTTAGAACCAGACTCACAGCTTAAAGCTAAAAAGTCTTAAATGGATTTCATGTATGATAACAAGGTATAGACATTAGTTGATCAACCTAAAATGATAAAACCCATTAGGTGCAAATGGTTCTTTAAGAAGAAGATCAACATGGAAGGTAATGTGATTACCTATAAAGCTCGATTAGTAGAGAAAGGCTATCATCAAGGACAAGGAATTGACATTAATGAAACCTTTTCTCTAGATGCAATGCTTAAATTCATTCAAATTCTACTTGCCATTGTTGCTTATTAAGATTATGAGATTTGATAAACGAATGTAAAGATACCTTTCCTTAATTGACAATTGTCAAAGGAAGTGTATATGAAAAAACTAAAAGACTTTACATCCATAGATGGCAATCAAGTCAACAAGTTATGAAGATCTAATTATGGATTAATGTGAGCTTCTAAGAGGTGGAACATCTATTTTGATGAGATAATAAAAGAGTTTGGTTGGTCACAAAATATGGATAAGCCATATGTTTATAAGAAGGTTAGTAGGAGTGAAATCATTTTTCTTGAGTTATACGTAGATGAAATATTACTAATAGGAAATGATATCTCTATCCTCTAGTTACTCAAGATATGGCTTACTAAATAGTTTTCCATGAAAGACCTTACAAGCAACCTATATCATGGGGATCAAGATCTGTAGAGATAGATCTAAAAGGTTAGTTATTATTTCATAGTCTATGTATATAGATAAAATGCTAAATAGCTTTAGCATAGATCTCGCAGAGAAAGGTTTTATTCATATGCAGAATGGGAAACACCTTGCTAAATCTATGTCTTCTAAGATATAAGAGGAGGGAAAGCATATAATTAGGATTCCATATGCTTTAATTATAGGATCTATTATCTATGCTATGTTAGGTATGAGGCCCTATGTAGTATTTGTTATGAGTGTCATGAGCAGAATCCAATTCAATTATGAAGAGGAATATTAGGTGGCTATTAAGAATATCATAAAGTACATAAGAAGGACTAAGGATTTATTCTTTATTTATAGAAAAGGAGGTCTATAGGTTAGTGGGCATACAAATGATAGATTTCAATTCAATAAGGATGACTATAAATCTCAATATAGATATGTATACATTATGAGTAAAGAAGAAATTATTTGGAAGAGTTTTAAATAGAATACAACTATTGATTTTACCACTAAAGCTAAGTATATAACAACTTTCAATGTAGCTAAGGAAAGATTATGAAGTTCATTTATGAACGTAGACTTATTCTAAGTATTGTTAATCTAATACCTTTATATTGTGATAACAATAGGGCTCTTACATAAGCATGAGAACCATAGTCTCATTAGCAATTAAAACATGATCTTTAGTGTAACCATTTAATCAGAGAGATCATTAGTAGACAGGATGTGAAAATTGAAAGGGTCCCTACGGATTAGAATATAGCTGATCCTCTCACAAAGGTACTATAATAAAGGAAGTTTGATTAACATGTAAATGCAATGGGCATTAAGTACATTAGTGATTAGCTTTAGTGAAAGTAGGAGATTCTTAGATATATGCCCTAGAGCTAATGTATTACAGTTATATTCATGTGTTTAGACCTTGTGAGTTAATATAAAAGGCATTTCTCTTCATATCATGGTACTTTCATGTATTACTTATAATTTTTTACAATGTGCATGTTATAGTCCCTAGTATAAAATCATAGTACAAAGGAAATCATAAGGTGTTCATGACATGTGATTCTTATTACATGTAAGTGCGATATACCTAAATGTCCCTGATCATTGTATTAATAAGATATGACATTGTTAATATGGATAAATCAGCATATATTATACTTTTTGATTAGATCAAGCAATAGTTTTCATAAGTTGGAAACATAGAAATGTTGGGAGTTAACATATGGATGCTTGCTTGGGAAGTAAGTACATTGGAGAGCTACCATGGCATATTCACATGGATACCTAATCTATGTCAGTGAAAGTATCTCATCATATTAGTGGTGTAAGTATTCTTAGACTTGAGATCACTAACTATCTTAAATATGGAGCAATATACTTTGACTCTAAAGATTTTACTTTACACAAGAAGTATACATAGCTAGGTGCTTAGGTATGGCATGACATATTTGAAGATAGGGTAGTAATGAACAAAGGATTCACTACCCTAGAATATAGTGGGGAGTTTACCTCACACTTATGATGAATAATCATTATTTAGGAATTCTTTTAGCCAAAGTATGATGCCATGTTTGAATGGGATTACAAAAGCCATTTTTTGAATAAAGGTGAAATTATAAGAAATATATGTCTAAGGGTTTACAAGATATACTCAGTTAGGCTTTAAGTTGATATAAGTCCACACTCTAAAATAGATGGGATAAAAGATGTTGAAAGAAGTTTATTACATTACAATTATATATAGAAAGGTTAAATCAAGCCACTAGACTTTCCAGAATTTAGGCAGTCATGAACTATGGCTAGTTGCCTCTCTTGACTTGTATACAAGTGATATATCAATTAGTGAATTGATATTAATTTAATAACATTGAATTTATAGAGTCCTAATTGGAGTAGGACTTTATTTCAATATATACTACCAAGCTATTCTAGAAACCCATAAGGTCACACATGTAAATGAAGTATGAGGAAAATTCAATGAGAATGCATGTTCTAATTAAACGGGATATCATTGGAAGATTAATTAAAAAGATAAAATAAGCAATGGGCTTAGGGGCCCACTTGTTGATTTGTAGTCCAAAAATTAAGGTTTTTAGACTTGGCCTTATTAAATCCAAAGTTTAATTATTCTTGCATTTTATTTTTTATGGACTTTAAAATTTTTAAAAGGACATAAATGAGAGTAATTATTAATGTAAAATAGGTCCTAGTAGTGCCACATATGATTAAAAGGCTTATATGCATAAGATTGTATAAAGCCCAATGTATAAGTCCATTCTGGTCTGACTTAGGGCTAATTTTGAATATCAAAATCTAACCTAAAAAGGATTTATTTTTAAATAACCTTTATAGCTATAGAAAACATACATAAATTTTTTATAACAAAAATTATCGCATAAAATAATTCAAAACAAATAAATTTCTTCTTCTTCCTTAATCAGCTTGAAAATCCTATGAGCACCTAGATCTTCAAGTTGCCTTTTTTTTAAGAACATCTTTTGTGAATTACCTTTAAGGTGTTCCCAACTGAGGATCACTGTGGTTTACAAAAACCTAATCAGAAGAGGAAAAGAAAAGGAAAGCTGTATATAGGTATCACGTAGACAATTTAAGGTAAATTCTTATTCTGTGATTTCCTCTAATATAAATTTTTTATTTTTCAATTTTCTGATATTCCAACCTTTGCTGGGGTTCTATGGATGTTTTATTTCCACTGTGCATGAGTCTTTGAAAACTAATAGAATGGACATGGTGAAGACAAACTTGTAAGCTCTAATGGCAATAAATACCTCAAATTACCATATATCTAACATCTGTGGTACTTCTTTACAAAATCACTGTAGTTAGTATCCATTGTCAACTAAAACTACACTAGCCTAGTGATTTTCTAGCTAGACATTTTTCATTCATGTGTGGCCTACATATTGTAACACCCCTTACTTAATTCCTTGTAGAGCCTGATAATAAGGTGTTATATTGACTACAAGTACATATAAAGGATAAACCATATCATACATACATAAAACAACAAGGCAAAATTAGTATAATTTCTTTCCAAAAACAATTGAACACATATTTGATATCATTTATAAAATATTTAAGTTATTAAGATCATTCACAAGAAAAGGTCCTAGTGCAAAAATTTCGGCAGCATAACGGTTGTTTAGGCATTACTTTGAAATTTTCCTATAAAGAAAAAGCACGTATATACCATATCAAAACCTCATTATTCAACCAAACATCCTAAAACATATAACAACTCATTAACATGTGAGTACATATGTACATCTATGCATGTTACAAACATATAAACTTATATATATAGCCTTGCATGTATCATCAATTATAATGATAATCTCTTCATATTACATGTTTACTTTAGTCATATTCATCACTACTACAAAAAGTTGTAACAAAAAACTTATTTATAAATACATTATACCCATAGACCTAATAACCATTCTACATGCAAATCTTACAAGGGTATGCTAAAATGCCTAGGTTCTATGAACTTCAAAAACATCTATGTTAGGCATAAATAAAAAAGACTATACTAATGTGGAACTAGACTCCACTCATAGATCTTGTGAGTTGTGGCTTCATGACCTACACGAAAAAACATTGTGCTAAGGATAACAACCTCAGTAGATGCTTCTTGAATTAAATAAATCTATTTGACTATCAAAGTTATAAACCTCCTAAAAGAAAACTTCATAATTATAATAAACATAATGTATAAAGAGTTCTAGTGCCCTTGTAGCATACTAGAATTGAATGCTTATATAATTCATGTTATAGCTTTCTATTTCATTTACCATGTCATACATATTCATTGCCTTTATCATTATAATGTAAAAACACCTATGTATAACATGCAAGAACACTATTGCATATGATAAAAGTGTTAATTTATTAGCTCTTGCATGTCAACTTTCTTAGTTCTTTCTTACTTTCATTCCTTCATTCTCTCACTCTTATTTTTTGTATAAAAATAACTTGCAATTGATTTCCTTTAATCCATCAACTTTTCATTGTACCTAAAGGCACATTTGTAACTATTCTTTTGAATTGCATGATTTTCTTGGTACTTAAAGGCACAAGTGGCACACATATTTTGCTTAAGTGGTCCATACATAGATTTACAACTAAGGATGAATGGATTTTATTGCTTGGAGGCACCAATGCTTATAAAGTTACGTGGATGAGTCCATGGTGAAAGATTTCTTATTTCATTATCTCTTATCATACTAGATGTGTTCCATTGATTAGATTGAGATATGCTACATTTTACATTGTAACACATATCTAGAGGAAATTTGGTTTAAAGCATAGAGTTTCACTTAAACCATTGAGTTTTTAAAGTAAAGCTTTGACCTACCATTTCTTACATTCCTTTCCTAAATTATGGGAATGGTGCTTTTTGATGATGAATGTGTCAACTTTTAAGACATGTGGTATGATACAGATTATGATTACCACAGATGGATTACAAGTTCTAAGAGAGTTAATAGATCACTTTCATTTAAGAGAAAATGTAAAGCTACATCATTCACATCTAACAAGAGGGCACATATATTGTAAGGCCTAAAATATCATTATTTTGTGAATAGTACTCCGGAGCTTGACACAGTGTCACTTAGGACACTAAGGGGTCGCATAGTAACAAAAAGGTGTACTGGTCAATTGAACTTTGACTAACCAAAAAATGATGAAAATGAGTGAATTAAGAATTTTAGTACAACCAATAAATCATTTTGGTTGAGAATAAGTGAATATTGACTAAATTGGGGTTGTGCCGGGAAAACTTAGGGGAAAGCCCGGATCGACCCAAAAATATCATACCCTGAAGCTCAAAAATCCCAATGAATCTATTAGAGAAGGAATTTTAATATTATGAGGTCGTTTCATAATTATTCAAAATTTTTAAATTACACAAGTGAATAGTAACCCTAGTTCATGAAAGAAGTTTGACTTGAAATTTTATGGAACCTTTAATCATCATTATCAAGAATTATTGGGATTAGAATCATGAATTTTATAGGTTTAAAGAAATTATTTTGAATTTATAAAGTTTAAAAGAAAATAGGGTTATATAGGTCGTTAAATCAACACGTGCCGTGATTCGAGACATCCACTTATCTAATTTATATGGGCTTGCACATGTGGGAGTGCCATATGTTCCAAAAGACATCATCTCCCTTATATCCTCCATAAAAGCCAACACCATTTTCTCTCTCCTCTTTCTCTCATTTTTCTTCATTTCCCTCTCCTTCCACCACCAAATGCCATAATTCTTATATAGATCTTGACCTTCACAACACCTAAAAGCTAATCCAACTAACAAAAATGGAAAAGAATGCCTAGAAAGGGAGATATGAACACTTGATGAATAGTGCTTTTTTGATGGGTAAGTGATCTTTTCGAAGGTTTATTATTTTTCTTAGAAAGTATTTGAAGTGTAGATGTCATATATGAAGAAATATTTTTGTTTAGAGTTATGTGAAATTTTGTAGGAATTTTTAAAGGAAAACCCTTATTATGCCTTTTTGAGAAATGGCACAAAATGGTGGAGAAAGATGGAGCTGATGGTTCTGGAATGGCTTTAATATGACTGGGAGGCCATTGTCAGTGAATTTACTCGAAACATGGATTATATTTTAGAGAGGGTGGAAATTGAGGCATGTGGGTGTGTATGGAAGTTGTGATAGTATATATGTGTATGGTAATTTAGAAGTTTTATGCATGCTAGGATGGGTAGTGGGAGTAGATAAGATGATGTGGATGTGTTTTAGATGTGAAAGGTATGTAGAAGTATGTGATATATGTAAGACCGAATGCATGACATGTATGTCATAGCATGTGCAGGGGTGCATGACATAAGTATATGGGATACTAGGATGGTAGTGCAAGGTATGACATGAAAATGATATGGAATGTGGGGATGTATGCATGATTATGGGTTAAAATATGATAAGGTCTAATATAGGGATAATGAGATGAGATATTGACATGTAAAGATATGATATAAAATAAGTATAGTGTATAATGTTAGGCGTAAGCTTAGGAATTTAATTTAGATGTGTCACTTAAGAATTTATGTTTGAGATGACATTTAGGTATGACAATGTAGAGGTAATGTTTGATGGTGTGGAATACCCTAAGGTATAATGGTATGAGGTAAGGAAAGAGTGGAAAATGACCAAATGAATAGTATAAGGAATTACAAAATGAATAGTAACATTGATGTAAAAAGACTTGTAACTATCTAGGAAAATAGAAGTGACCCATAATTGTCTCATAAAAATAATCAGATAAAATGGGCTGATAACAGTGTCCTACTAGCATAGAAATAATCTAAATGGATGACCAGTAAAAGAGAAAAATTATAAGTTGATTAAATTTCAAAGTAAGGCTGGAAATAAAGTTGCACTTTTAAAAATGCTAAAGAATTAAATCATATGACAAAATAAAATGCTGTTAGTGCATAATACATAAATAGACAATAAATGGAATGAATAAACAAATTACAATGTTAGAGGATTCGGGTATAAAGGTGAAAGTAAAATTGATAAGGCACTAAACATATTTGTATGGCACAATTGTTACTAAGAGTTTCATGAAAATATACCAAGATGAACATCAAACATTACAAGTAATGAAGTACCATTATGATCATAAGAGTAAAAAAGGGTAAACTACCAGACTTGGGAAACTAAGTTGTCATTTTATCGTAAAGGAAAGAGATAGTATGGAACAAGAGGATAAGACATTTTGAGATAAATGATACTAAAGCAAAATATGTACACTTTACCATGAGAAGGGAATAAAAATAAAATACAAAGATAAGATAAAAGAGAATCGAATGATGTTAATAAAGAAAATGAAACTTGAGTTAGGAATATAGGAGACTAGTGAAACTATAATGACACTGAATGAATAGTTTAAATTATAAACTAACTGATTAATAAAATAAGGGAAATGTTCCTATTATGGAGATTCAAATAATGAAATAAATGGGCAATAGTTGTAAAGATAAAATAATATAGATATTAGCCACTGGTTGATTATACACTGGATAGGTTGACTGATCTACTAGGGATTAGCAACTATTAGAGGTTGGGTCTAAATAAACTTTAGCCTATGTACGACAGGTGCAACCACTGAGTGTTTGTTTAAGCCTGCACACTCTAAGTATTGGGAGGTTTATGGACTGATCCCTACTACCCATTTATGGATATTGAGAGGTCCCATGGGGCTAATCCCTACTATCCACTAGAGTTGTTACTTGTGATGATATGTATTGTGATATTAGGAGGTCCCACAGGGCTGATCCGTGCTATCCCCTTTATAGATATTGGGAGGTCCTCAGACTAAACCCTACTACTTGCCTTTCCAAAATTAGGAGGTTCTAAGGAATTGATCCTTGCTATCAGATGAAGGGTGTGTATAGACACCGAGGTCCAAAATATGGGCCTTTGTACTATTTGATATATGTCTGATTCTTGGACCAAGTAAGTACAGCTACCGAGGCCCAAAATGGTGGTCACTACACAACATGATTCCTGATATCTAGTGGTTGGGAGTTCTTTCTAAACCATAAGGGTTATAAATGGAATAACTGAGAAACTTGAATGGATTTAAGGAAATTAATAAAATGACTAGTATCTTAACCATAATATTTGTGACAACCTGTGAGTAAAACCAATAGGAATAAGAGGTAAGCTATAAGAAGATACTAAATAAACACATATAATTTGGGATAAATCCTGAAGTAAGTCAAGGACTTATAGAACTACGGTTGATAATAAAAGCATGCAAAAAGGAATACATTATTGAAGGGTGAGACCATTATGAACAAACCTTGAATGGATTACCTAATCAAAGTAAGACATATAGTACATTCCTTATCAGAATGATAAAGGACCTAATAGTGTAGGCTAGTTAAGTAATAAGGAAAATAAGTTGATAAACTACCTAATCAAATTAACATGAGTTTTAGAAAGGATATGTACATGAAAGTATATTAATGGAAAATGATGAGTAAGTAAGTGTAGAAAGAATATTAGAAACATAAGTTAATGGTCGATATGATGTATTATGAGTAAATTAGTGAGTATTCTTAAAATATCTTCTTAAGAGGGACTTTAGATGATAGGAAAGTCTACAGGTAAAGACTAAGGGGCTAATTAGTCTATTACTAGATGTTTGATTGTGTGTATGATTAAGTTTATGTTATAATGCATGTTTGGTTAAATTCTCTAATGAGTGTATACTTAGCATATTGGTTGTCCAATGTACAAGTGATAGATTTGACTGATGTGTAAGGTGACTGATGCTTCGACGGTTAACGTGTTGACATAAAATAAGTAGAAAAGAGTTTATTGTTATAGATTATGATTTTGTTTGATATTTAGATGTGAGATTCGACATATGAATGCCATATGCTTAGGATGTGTGTCACAGATTATTGATCATGTTAAATAAAATGTTCACACTGAATAGGATTAACCTCAGTAAAAGTTAAATGAAAGCTGTCTAAGGAAATCGAAAGATTGGTAACCTCTGGGAAGTAACATCTTTTGCCCATTTTCTTATAGAATAGGCAGGGGGTTTTATATTTACTAGTATCAGAGTAGGTTTAGGCAATTCTAGGCAGTAATGCATGAGTGACTTAGGAATTTCAAGATATTTGGACGATTGCTACACTACTGGAAGTGAAGGCTATTGATAAACTATTAGTGAGATAAGCTTGTGAATTTCTCTATACAAGGAAACAGTGGGCAAATGTAATGATATTATGTTTATATAACCCTCTTCCTTTTAAGTTGAGGTAGTTAGTGTTGTTAATGAAAACATGTGGAGACGAATAATATTTTGAGGAAAAGTAACAAGCTTAGTGGACGGTATGGATGGAACTACGTGGACATTCAAGCAAAAAGTGGGTAGAACCATCAAAAAAGAAAAAGGGTAGTAACCCTACATATTGAATGGTGGCCATAAGACGATTATATGGTGAATAAAACTTTCGATAAGAAAGGAGAGATGAAGTCTGGCTTTGTATGGTGAATAAGGAATGGATAAGAGATGAGAATGAGTTAGTATACTCTTCCAAGAACCATAATATCTAATAGGAGGCAGATAATACTACATGAAAGATAATGAGAACTAAAAGAAAGTTTGAAGGAACCTCAGGAGATAGACAAAGTAGTGGTGGACCTAGGGTCTATCAATAAGGACCGAATGATTAATGTGTTATATATAGTGAGATTGAATGGCTCTAGGAAGTTATAATAGGTAATGGATTAAGTTACAAGTAAGGGGATCTAACTGGCTATAACCCTGATGTAAGCTGAAGAAGATGTCACCAACCCTCAAAGGGTAAGGAACATTATGAAGCCAATAACATGGGACGTTAATATTGAGGAATAATAGAATATGAGAATGAAGAATGAGATTTCTGAAATAAAAAATGAAATAAAAATAAGATGCAAATGTTTAGTAAGATTGAGTTAAAGTATCATAGTAAGAGAGTAAGGATAGAATTAAGGATAGGAAATGTCTATCAAGGTCCTTTAGGATGAGGGCTATTATTTTTCCTTGATGCATTTATTACCTGGCCTAGGCATTGCATTGTGTAGCTTAAGTTGCATCTTGACATTTTGTATAATTACATTAT
Source organism: Hura crepitans (assembly GCA_948208565.1). NCBI lineage: Eukaryota > Viridiplantae > Streptophyta > Magnoliopsida > Malpighiales > Euphorbiaceae > Hura > Hura crepitans. The sequence goes on from CANXYI011212754.1 coordinate 11,075, forward strand.
GTATGACATATTTTTTATAATGAAAATATATGCATGTGTTATTTAAAATGAGCATGGCATGTTAATAGCCTTGATATAAAAAGGACTTGATAGAGCTAAGGGAAAGAGAGAGAAATAATGTGGTGGTAATAGAATGGGAATGTTAAGGAATAACAAGTGGAAAGAGAAGTAAGACTAGTAATGATACGACTAGACAAGTAAAGAAAAGATTCAAAATGTTAAGGTAAGAACCCTATAAGGATATAGTGAGAACGAAATAATGCAAGGTATATTGATAGATTGTGGTAAGCATAGAAAAGTAATTTAACTTTTTCACCTTAAGAGGGGAAGTGGATAAGGTAGTCAGTGAATATGAAAATATCCATAAGAGGCGTGAAATAAAAGAATTGTTAGACATATAAAAGGAAAGGAAATATGATAAAAATGTCTATAAATATGAAAGCATGAGTAAATAATTAGCTGGAAGAATTGGTAATGAAGAACCAATGTGACATACAATTAAAATGATTAAGGAAGTGAGTCTAGGCAAATTTTGGTAAGGAGAAATGCGAGGTAATGTTGATAAAATAAGGGAAAAAGGGTGAGTATGGCCTGACATTGGAATAAAAGAGAGTACATAAGAACATTTCCGCAGTTCTTTGTATTTTAACTGGGAATGGAGTGTGGAGACAAGAGATATTGTAAAAGTACATTACTCAGTATTACCCAATAATAAGACGATGTAATAATGATAAAGGGTATATTAGGGAAACTCCACCCATAACCAAAGTAAAGAAGAGATATGAACCCATAAAAAGGGAATCTGATTGAGAAAGGAAAGAACCAAGAGGAAATAAGAGTGTTATAAATTGAAGTGCCTAGGAAGATAAATAAAGAAGGAAGGTGCACCTATAAGAGAGTATATACGGTTGGATACAAAGGTTTAAATCTACTAGAAAGAGAAAAGGATAGGAATATGAAAAAAAAATTGGAATATTGAAGTAACTAAAGCATATAACCACAAAAAATTTTTAGGACAAAATTTCTTAAGAGGGGAAGAATTGTAACGCTCGAAATATCATTATTTTATGAATAGTACTCCCGAGCTTGACACAATGTCACTTAAGAAACTGAAGGGTCACATAGTATCAAAAAGGGGTACTGGTGAACCAAACTTTGACCGACCAAAAAATGGTGAAAATGAGTGAATTAATAATTTTAGCAGAACCAATAAATTATTTTGGGCAGAGAACTAGTGAATAGTGACTTTAGTTAGTGTTGTGCCAGGATAACTCTAGGAAGTGCCTAGATAGACTCGAAAATATCATACCCTGAAGCTTAAAAAATCCATTGAGTCTATTGGAGAAGGAATTTTAATACTCTGAGGTCGTTTGATAATTATTCAAAATTTTTGAATTATGTAAGTGAATAGTAACCCTAGTTCTCGAAGGAAGTTTGTCTTGAAATTTTGTGAAACCTTTAATGGACATTATCAAGAATTATTGGCATGAGAATTATGATTTTTTGAGGTCCAGATAAATTATTTTGAATTTCTAAAGTTTAAAAGAAAATCAGGTTAAAATGGGCTGTTAGATCAACACGTGGTGCGATTTAGGCCTTTCAGCTATCTAATATAAATGGGCTTGCACATGTGGGAGTGCCACATGTGACAAAAGAAATCATCTCCCTCATATTCTCCATAAAAGTCGATGCTATTTTCTCTCTCCTCCCTCTCTCATTTTTCTTCATTTTTCTTTTCTCCCACTATAAAATCCCATAATTCTTATATGGATCTTGACCTTCATAACACTAAAAAGCTAATCCAATTGACAAAAATGGAAAAGAATGCCTAAAAAGGGAGATATGAACACTTAATGAATTGCGCTCTATTGTTGGGCAAGTTATCTTTTCTAAGGTTTATTATTTTTCTTAGAGAGTATTTGAAGTGTAGATGTCATATGTAAAGAAAGATTTTAGTTTAGAGTTATGTGGAATTTTGTAGATATTTTCGAAGGCAAACCCTTATTATGGCATTTTGAGAAATGGTGCAAAATGGTGGAGAAATATGGAATTGATGGTACTAGAATGGCTTCAACATGACTAAGAGGCCACTGTAAGTGAATTTTCCCAAAACTTGTATTGTATTTTAGAGAGGGTGGAAATTGAGGCATGTGTGAGTATTGTAGTTGTGATAATGTATCTGTGTATGCTAATTTAGAAGTGTTATGCATGCTAGAATGGGTAGTCGGAGTAGATAAGATGATATGGATATGTTTTGGATGTGAAAGGTATGTGGAGGTATGTTCTGTATGTATGACTGAATGCATGACATGTATGTCATGGCATGTGCAGGGGGGCATGACATGAATACATGAGATACTAGGATGGTAGTGCAAGGTATGACATGAAAATGATATGGAATGTGGGGATGTATGCATGATTATATGTTAAAATGTGATAAGGCGTAATGTAGGGATAATGAGATGTGATATTGACATGTAAAGATTTGGTATAAAATAAGTGTAGTGTAAAATGTTAGTAGTAAGCTTAAGAATTTAACTTAGATATGTCACTTAAGAATTTATGTTCGGGATGATATTTAGGTATGACAATGTAGAGGTAACATTTGATGGTGTGGAATACCTTAAGGTATAATGGTATGAGGAAAGGAAAGACTGGAAAATGGCCAAATGAATAGTAAAAGGAATTACCAAATAAATAGTAACATTTACATAAAAAGACTTGTAACTATCTAGGAAAATAAAAGTGACCCTTAACTGTCTCATAAAAATAATCAGATGAAATGGGCTAATAACTGTGTCCTACTAACAAGGAAATAATCTAAATAGATGATCGGTAAAGTAGAAAAATTATAAGTTGATTAAATTTAAAACTAAGGTTGGAAATAGAGTTGCACTTTTAAAAGTGCCAAAGAATTAAATCATATGAAAAAATAAAATACTATTGGTGCATAATACTTAAATAGACAAAAAATGGAATTAATAACCAAATGACAATGTTAAAGGATTTAGGTATAAAGGTGAAAGTAAAATTGATAAGGCACTAAATATATTTATATGGCACAATTATTACAAAGAGTTTCATGAAATTACATCAAGATGAACATCAAACATTACAAGTAATAACGTACCATTAAAATCATAATAGTAATCTAAGTTGTCATATTATTGTAAAAGAAAGAGATAGTATGGAACAAGAGGATAAGACATTCAGAGATAAATGATAGTAAAGCAAAATATGTACACTTTGGCATGAGAAGAGAATAAGAATAAAATACAAAGACAAGATAAAAGAGAATCTAATGATGTTAACCAAGAAAATGAAACTTGAGTTGGGAATATAGGAGAATAGTGAAACTGGAATGACATTGAATGAATAATTTAAATTATAAACTAATAGATTAATAAAATATGGAAACGTTTCGATTATAGAGGTTCAAATAATGAAATAAATGAGTAATAGTTGTAAAGATAAAATAATATGGATATTGGCCCTTGGTTAAGTATACACTAGATAGGTTGATCAGTTAACTAGGGATCAGCAGCTGCTAGAGGCTAAATCTAAATAGACTTTAGCCTATGTATAGTAAGTGCAACTGCTGAGTGTTTATTTGAGCCTGCATGCTTTAAGTATTGAGAGTTCTATGGACTGATCCCTACTACACACTTGTGGATATTGGGAGGTCCCATTGTGTTAATCTTTGCTATCCACTAGATATATTACTTGTGATGATATGTATTGGGATATTGGTAGGTCCCATGTGGTTGATCTTTGATATCCTCTTTGCAAATATTGGGAGGTCCTCAAACTGATCCCTGCTATTTCCCTTTTTGATATTGGGAGGTTTTGAGGAACTGATTCTTGCTATCGGATGAAAGGT